>WSXT02242092.1:0-15561 GCA_011762715.2 Neuroterus valhalla | reverse complement strand
TGTACACGATCGAAACCCGAAACAACTTCATTTTCATAATGGATCATCGTGAAAGCCTTAAATCTATCATGAAAGAGTTTTAGAGAATCTTTAAAGGTCCCGTCGGGGAGTTAGGTCTCATTCAATTTCTTGATTCAGTTGCTTACGATTTTGTATTTTCAATAAAATGTAGACATTTAGTCACAAAAAGCATTTAGAAAATACAGTTTATTGATCCTAATGAAGAAAATGATTTCAATCGTATAAAAAACGAAATTCTAAGTTGAAAGGAACCATTCTAGTTCTAATTTTCAGAAAATCTGCGATACGCTTCCATCTTATAAACAAGAATCTTCTTTCCAAAAATTCTAAAATATTTGTCCTATAACGGTAAGGGAAACGTATCAAAAATACGAAATATTCCAAAATTACGTGAATATTAACATTATTTTTACAATTCAAAACTTTTCCGCAAATCCTAATAGAATTATGGGCAACTCTTCTTTATTCTTATTAAGAAACCTTTAGATATAAAAAAATTGGAAAATTTGGACCAGCGACGTTAGTTTCTAGTTCATGAAAATTCTTACTATGAAACCATTCTCTGGAATTAGTACAAAAAACGCATTCTTAGGGTTCAAAAAAATGTGAAATAAGGGTATTTGATTTAGATTCCAAATTATATAAATCCTGGAAAAATTATTTGTATAAAGCTCAAGAGAAACAAAATTTGCCCTGAATTGTTTTTCTAACAGAAACAGAAAATTTGATTCCTAATATACTTCCTATTCAAAAACTCGAAATTCCTATGAAGAAAGTTTTTTTTTCGAAACTCACCCACGTTTCATATCCAACTTATCTTGATAATCCATTAATAAATTGTACTTCACACACTTTCACTCTTTTTTCATGTAATTTACCAGTGATTTTTAGTTTCCTTGAAGAATAAGATACCCACATTTCTAAAATGAATTGAGTTGTTATTGAAATAAATGAAGAATAAATTCAAAATAATTCATAAAAATGGAAAATTAAACAACTCATTGAAATTTAAGTTAAAAAATTGATATAAAAATAAGAACCCTGAATCAGCGACTTGGAAAACACGAACCTTTTGAAAAAAAGTTCTCTTAGAAAAATAAATTTATAAAAAAGTTCACACAGGAAGTTAAAACTTTAGGACACTTCACTCACGAAGGACTTTTAAAGACTGCCTACACTTCGTCTTCCAGCCACCCAGATGCAAAGTGGAAGGGAACAGAAGCTCCACCCCTTTGAAAGAGAAATATAAAATAGGGGATGTAAAGGGTGAATTCTCTTTTTTATCAACAACCCACACCCTCCCTCGATGGTAAATTTATTGCCAATCCTAATACAATCCTTTGAAATCACCAAGCTCAAAAATATTACAGCGGAGAGCAACTGAACCTTCAATGCTAAATTTAATTGAAAATCTTGAATAAAAAACTGATTTTGAAAACTAATTTCTCGTCGTCACTAAGAAAGATAAGTTAACTGAATTAGAGCAGTTGACAATTTTTTCACGGCATTTTTTTTGTGTAGGACAGTCGAAAGTATGATGCATCCCCTGTAAAGGGGTGATAGAAAAAAGAGTATTTGTGAAAAAGGGGACAGACTGCATTTTTTATGGAAGGGTAGCTTTTCCATAGAAGGATTGTAGCCCTTGTCTCGTTTTTTGGTATAAGTGTTGAAGATAGAATAGGATACCTACGAGAGAATGTGTACAAATGTTTTTTTCATGTAATCGAAACCTAGGACATTTTTTTGAAAAGAACAATAAGAAAAAGAAAAGAAAAAGAAAAAGAAGAATAAACTGGAACCGAAAAAGTAAATTCAAGTCGGCATAACTTCCTCGGTTTTTTGAAAAAATGGCAAAAATCCTTTTCAAGTTTTTTGGAAATCCACTTTTGAAATAAGCTATCACCACTTTGAAGAAACCGATACGATTTCCATATGAAGATCTGAAAAATACGAAGCAAAACCAGCGAAGGTCTTCGGTGAACTGAACCACCCTTTCGTTGAAGACTGGTGAACGTATGTAGACTCCCAAAGCATCCTGGCCAATGGGACATCAGCATTCGCCAATCCCAGAGAGAACCTGCTCTGTAGGGGTGGCAGAAAAAGACGATAAAGTTTAAAGCTCCATCTCTGTTGGCTATGAATCGTTTTGGACCCCTTCTCTATATTCTAAACTCAAGAAGAAAAGGGGTACTTCCATTAAATTAAACTCCCATAGCGGTACAATAATTGCCAGGAACTCATACTCAGAACCAAAGTCTCCTCGAATATTACCCCTTTCAAAGCTCTGAAAACGTAGTGGTCGTTACAAAAAAGTTAAGAATATTGGGGCCCAGATGCGTTTCCAGATTTTCACTGATTAATTAACTTTTCTGTAAAATATCTAAATAACAAAAATGGAATTCTAAAGGCAGAACTAAGGAATCACAAAAAATATTTCGAAACATTTTGATGTGTTTTCTTCTACGCTCTGAATGCTTCGGTCCCATATTCTCAACGTTTTGAAATTACCCCTAAAAAACAAATAGATCAAATAATTATGAATATCCCATTTTCCGAATAAGTTAAACTTGTTCAGTATTAGAATCAGAAGAAACTAATTTTTAATTCAAAAAACACGATTTCTCTGATTTCAGGATATAATACATCTTCTTTGTGTCTATCCTCTTCGAAGATAATTTGGAAATCTGAAAACGAAAAACTTATAAATGAAATTATGGTTCTGCAAAGAAAAAAAATGAATTCTCAATACTGGGGTTAAATTTTCAACTAGGACGGATTTCCAACAAAACACATGTATTTGCATCTAAAAATCCGATTTTCAGCCTCCGATTCGTAACAAAGCAGTTCCACATTCAATATTAAACCCATCAGTCGGATTTTCGACGAAAATTTTGTCATTTCCAATAAAAAATAGTTGAATTCAACCAAAAAGAGCTGAAGTTTAGACTAAAATTCTGAAACTGCCAACAAAATGCAATAAATTAATAAAATGAATTTTTATAACTAAGATTTAATTTTTAGCTATGAGGTGCATTTTTCAATCAACAAGATGGATTTGCAACCAAGGAAATAAAAAAGAGATTAATATACCAAAAGTTTTTCTCTAATTTTCAATAAAGAAAGTTCAATATTCTCAACCAAACAGGATAAATTTTTAGCCAAAGAATCTAAACTCCCCAAAGTAGTTCAACATTCAATCAATAAGTTAAATTTTTTTTTAACCAAAAAGGATTTTTATTTAAAATTGAAAAATAGTTTCATTCAATCAAAATTATGAATTTTTAACAAAATAGTTGGAACCACGAAAAAGAAGAAATAATAATAAGAAAATCAGCGAGGAAAACTAGTTTTTTATTATCTTCAAAAGGAAAAAAATTACATATATAAAATTATAAATTATGTACATAAAATTCCCTAGAATTTGATGAAAATCGTTGCAACGGGAAACGCTGTAACAATCTATATCAGTAAAATACATTTAAAAAATCGAAATACAGAACAGATGGGGCATCGAAATCGTCAATACTAACCCTTGACAAAGCCCAGTGGAACCCTTTTTTAACAGCTACCCTTTTTTGTGTAGCAAAGGGGTGAGCTGTGCCCCTTTCAAAACTTACAAAAGGGTGGAGATTTACTGAAAATGGACACTAATGTTTTGCTAAAAAAACTCGCATTATCCAATTGTGTCTTCTTTTTGAAAAAAATACTATTTTTTTCATAAATTGAGTTTTTCGAAAAAAAAAGTTTGATTTCTAAATAATGTGAAACCTAACCAAAAAATTTATTTGACTAAAGTTATACAGAGAAAAACTATATCCTCCAGATACATTACCTATAAAATTATACGTTTACTCAATTTTATCCGATTTTGATATCATCCTTTAAGTTCCAGCAACAAAATATCGTATGAACAAACAAATCATTCTTCTGACAGTGAGAACAACTTTCGTATTCTCTTCTTTCGTCTCGCCTTTTAAACAGTGTAGCCAACGACTGATGACTTGACATTTCCAAAACATTTCTTAAAATTTGATGAAGTTCGTTCTGATTAAAATTATTATAAAAGAATAGTTACAAAGATTTCTTCATGATTACAAACAAATGAAGTTTCATTCAATTTTCTTGTCAAATTTGCTTTTTATATTCCCAGAATGTTTACTTTCTACTGTTGGCAGAACTGTGAACCCAGTTCACAGAAATGATCTTCTGCTAATCGATGTCAACGTGTTGAGTTTTTTTATATAATTAATAAATACTGTATAGTATCTGTTACTTTAAAAATGACATTATACCATTTCGGAAATTGTCTTGCCCTAGTATACGTGCCATATTATTTAACCTATAAATATTCAGGACTGTAAGTAATCGAAATTCAGTTTTCTTCGACTTAACCTCAAATTTGTATTTAATTCTTATTTTAATTTCGCCGACGATTTCAGATCGGAATACGGAGCATTTTGGAAATGTATTCAAGCGGGAGGAATATACATTTTTACACAACTCGTGAAAATGCTGGCACTTGCTACCTTTTTCCCCACAGCTGATAATGTCGGGCAAGAAGGCTTTGATGTTTTCGGAGTAAGTTGAAATGTTGGTTTTATCTTGATTTTTTATCGTTTTTTTTGCTGTGATATAATATTGTTCCTGCTTTATAGATTTTGTTCATTTTCACTATTTTCTATGTATTGTTCTATAGTTGTTTGATGGAAAAATGAAAGTATCAAAGTCAGTGGAACTTCCGGAACTATAACATTTTTAGCTATACTTGCAATTATTATAGACGTGAGAAAGATTCTTCTTCTTCCAAAAGAAATGTATTTTCAACCAAATAGTCAAACATATAGTTGAATATTTTACTTAAATTATAAATCTTTAGCGGAAGACTGAATTTTTCGTTGAAAAAAAATGAATTCACAAAACAAATTCAATAGTTAATATCCAAATAAAAAAAAAATTATTTGCAAACGAAAAAAACGTAGAAATTAAACAACGAGAATTAATTTTTGACTGAACTGTTGAATTTCAAAACTAAAAACGATCAATTTTCCACAAAAAATAGAGAGGTGAAATTTTAAGTTGGAAGAATCCATTACCAAACAACAAAAAAAGGGAATTTCCAACAGAATATTTGAATCTTCTACCAATAAAATAAATGTTTAGCAAAGTATTCCAATCAAGAAATTGAATTCTCAACCGAAAGGAGATTAATTCACAATGGAAAATTCAATGGTTGAATGTTTAAAAGTGATCAGTTTCTAGCCGAAAATGGATCTATTTTATTTTCAGTTTAGAATATGATTTTTAACTGGAAGAAAAATTAAAAACAATTGGATTTTCTCAATTAATGGTATTGGATTCGCAATCCATCTCGTTTGCTCAATAATTTTACTGTTTGGTTATAAATCTAATTTTTTTCATTAGAAATTCAACTACTTTTTGTAAAATCTTTTTTTTTTTTGTTGAAGATTCGTCTCTTTACTAAAACATTCGTTTTATTTTTGCTTTAAAATAAATTTTTTCAGACGTACAGTTAATTATCTTTTCTCCGGTTGAAAATGTATCTTTTTCAGTTGAAAACTCAACTATCTGGTTGCAAGATTCATGTATTTTGTTGATAATTAATTTTTCCCCCGTTGAAGATCCATTATTTTAGTTGAACAATCCGTTTTTTTCACTCGAAATTGGATATGGGATATAAAACGAAACAATCTGGTATAGAAATATCTTTTTCTCCAGAATTTATATTTTTGATAGGGAATGAAACTATTATTCAGAATATTTATTCGAAAATTCAACTATTTTTAAAAATATTCCTCTATTTGGTTTAAAATTGGTCTTTTTTGTTGGACACTAATCTTCTTGGTAGAACACAAACCTTCATAGAATCTTCATCTTTTTGGTTAAAAATTGAACTACTTGATCGAACGTTTCATTTCTTGTTCAATTTTGTTCTCATTTAAGGTTCACCTCTTTGGTTAAAAATTCTCTTATTTGGTTTTAAATAACCTTTTTGATGAAAATTCAACTGTTCTGCATAAAACTTATCTTTTGCTTGAAGGTTCGAAAATTTTTGTGCCAAACAAACTATTTGGTTCAGAAATTACTTTCCCCTTGAAATTTCTATTTTTAGTAGAAAATTATTTTGTTTTGCTAGAAATTTTGACTGTGTGGTTAAAGAGATAAACACATCTTGTGTAACTTAAACTCTTTGGTAAAAAAAAATGTACTTTTACGTAGAAAAATCCTATTTCGGGGTTGGAACTTTAACTGTTTTGGCTTGAAAATTAACATTTTCTTCTTGTACAAAAATCCCTTGATCATAAGTTTTTTATTTCGAAACTTTCAACGGCACATTCTTGCAGCTGTCTATAACAAAACTGTTATTTTACTTGATGAAAATTACTGTTATATATTATTTATTCACAGTTCAAGTTGCAGATATATTTCAAAACATTTTTGAATAGCGTTTCAAGAACAATAATTGAACATTTCTTCTTTAGCAAACAATTGAATATGTATCATGTTTTCATTTTCTTCGAATTTGCTGGAAACTGTATTTTTTGCCAAAGTTTGTATTGAAACATTTTGTATAAGACCTATAGATACAGATATAAAAGATATTTTTAAAAACAGGTTCTAAATTTTCAAATGTTTATAACTTTTTAGAAAGCGGAAACTCAGCGAAATCGTTCAGAATCACTTTTAAATACACCAAACAATAAAAAATAAAAAAAGGAAAAATCGATGGAGCAGGGACAATATTCAAATAATTATGAGATATTATTTTGTGCAGGAAAAAAGTTGTGGAGAACGATTTGCGTAGGAGACATTTTTGTTCCGAATTGAAAATTGCTGAATTTTAAATGTTTCAATTTTTATTATGTTGAAACATTCTTAATTTTATCATACTTTTCGGCAAATAATATTAATAAAACTCTATTTCTAGGAATTCTTGAAAAATTCAATCGACTTGGCAGACCTGGTAGGAATACTTCTAGTCCTGAATGGTATTCCAGGAAAAGGTCACGCTAAAGTATTAACAGCTGGAATCGGCTGGGCAGGAGCAGAAGTTCTTCTGACAAGATTCCTCCTCCTCTGGGTTGGAGCACGAGGAGCAGAATTCGACTGGAAATATATCCAAAAAAGTCTCGAGTCCAACATAAACCTAGTACGTGAAACTACGACTAATACAAATTAATAAGTGAAAATGAATTTCTACATTTGATTCGAGCGATCGCAGTTAGTTAGTTAGTTTCCAGGGTTGCTACAAGACCAGGAAAAGTCATAGAATTCAACAAAAAAAAATTTTTTTTTTTTTTTATTCGCAACTACTTCCAAGACTTAATAAATGTTTTAGTACTTCACGGCGAATTTCAAATTTGCAAATTGATACGAATTGATTCAATCTCAGTGTTTGAAAAGATTTTATGATAATATTAGCAGGGTTGGTACAGAACCTGGAACAGTCCTGGAGTTTCGGGAAAGAGTTGGAAAACCCTAAGAAAGTCCTGGAATTTCGAGAAAGAGTCTGAAAATTTTTATTGTCATTTCTTTTCAAAATTTTAATAACTTATTGATACATATCTGTACAATTCACGAATTCAGATTGATATAAATTGATTTGGTTACATTCTAACAATATTTGAATGAGCAAATATGAAATGCTTAATAAATTGTCAGTCTAATAGTTGCATTATCAACAAACTAGTTGATCTTTCAAACGAAAGGGACAAACTTAAAACTTTATAGTTGTTGAACCAAATAGAAAAGTTGAATTATCGACCTAAAAAGATGATCTTAGACAAAAAAAAAAACGAATTTTTCAGAAAACATTTAATTTTCTAATCCGTAGGGACGCATATTCTATCAAAAGAGACGGATGGTCAAGAAAACAGCCACATTTTTTCCAAAAGAGATTGAATTTCAACGGAAAATATGATGGTTTTGATATTTCAACAAAAACCATAAAAATTATATTCTAAATAAAAAAAGTCGAATTGAACAAAAAAAATTTATTAATTAACACAACACATTAATTTCCTACCAAGATCACAAAAAAGCGAATCTACTACAAAATAGTTTATTTTTAAAACCGAAAATATGATTTTTAACTGAAGAGTTTTTTCCTCCTACAGGATTGATCTTCACTTGAAAAAATGATTTTCCAACGAAATACTTTTCAATTAGCAAGATGCAACTATTTTGTAAAAAAGTCATATTTTTTGTCGAAAATTCAACTACTTGGTTAAGATCTGAACAATACTTTTAAACATTATTTAACGCAGCACATCAAACATTGCAAAATAAATCAATTCACGATAAAAAAAAAAACGGATTTACAGCTATTAGTTCATTTTTCAATCAATAATATGATGAATATTCAAATAAAAAAATAAATATTCAACTAGATAACTTCAATTTTCAACCATGAAGAAGAATTTCAAAGCAAGAAGATTAATTTCTAAATAGAAAGAATTATTTCCCGAGAAAAAATATAGTTTTTCAACGAAATAGTCGAATTTTGAACTCAAAAAATAATCATTCGCACCAAAAAATGGAGCAGCAACATTTTTAGGTAAAGAAAAAAAAACAATTCCGAACCAAGCAAAAGAGTTTTATACTATAACGAAGAATCTTCAACTGGAGGAGTTGAGTCTTAAACAGATAAATCAAATTTTACTGAAGAAAATAAATTGTCAACGAAAATTTTAATATGTACTCAGAATTCAAAATGAAAAAAATGGATGCCTAACTAAACAAATTAATTTTTGACTGAAACTATGGGATTTTCAATAGGAATTAGTTAAATTTTCAGTTAAAAAAATTACTTATGACAAAAATAAACTACCTTCGAACAAAAAAACTAACTTTCAACAAAAAAACTATTTTTCAACAACCAGAAAAAAAAATTACTCCCGAACAAATTACTACATTTTTACACAAAATGATGAACAGTCAAATGAAATTGTAAATATTTCACTGAAGTAGTTGAATTTCATACCAGGAAGACTGAAATGATGATCAGTTAACTAGAATAGTTCAATTTTTGACAAAAAATTGATTTCCAACCGAAAAATACCATTTTTAAATTCCAAAAGACAAATTTTTATCAAATTGTCGAATTTTCAGGTAGAGGAGATCAATTTCCTAATAAAAGTGAAATAGTTGAATTTTCAGTTGAAGAAATTAATTTTCAACCAAACTGATGAATTTTCAGGTGTAATGATAAATCTTCAAATTAATAGATGTATTTTAAGCAAAAAGGTGAATTCTGGACCATAAAGATTAATTTTCTACAAAAAAGGCCAATTTTCCTCGAAGTACATAAATTCTCAAAGAAATAGTTTAATTTTCAAATTCAAAAACCAATGTTCATCTAAATGCTTGAATTTTCACCCAAAGAACGTGAATTGTTTTTTTAACAAAGTAGCTACAATTTCAACCATAGGTGAATTTTGAATCGAAATAATGCAACTTTAACATACAAATTTAACTCTCAACAAACAAGTTTAAATTTCGAACAAGTGCTTGGTTTTTTGACTGAAAAAGGATGAATTTGCAATGAACAATTTAGAAAAGTTCTCTATCATTATTCAGAAATATTTCTTGTTCGGAATACTACTTCTACTCTTCAGACTGCTTGTGACGAATACATTAATTTGAATAGTTCTCGTTCCATGTAGAAAATTCCCCGTCTCAAGTAAAATATTATACTTCCTCACTGAACCTCCCTGCCCTAAAATTCAAATTATAATTATTTTCTGCAATTCCCTGTCACAAGTCAGATAAATGAGGAAAAGCAGACAAAACGTGATAAATACATTTTATTTTAAAGAATTAAGGTAATAATTATCATGTATGTGTGAGCAATCATCAATTCGATTATCAAATCTGAGTCGGCTAGGAAAATCTCACAGAGCAACAAATTTGGAAAACATTTTTCTTATGATGAAAAAAAAATTCTTCTCTCAGGAAGTATAGATATTTTTAAATATTTCGAGAATCATATTAAAAGAACGTTACATTCTTTGAATCAAATGATAATATATCTTTTTGATTATTAAAAAAAAGCTGTCATTTCTCGTATTTTTTCGCGTAGAATTTTGAATAGTCTAGTTTGAGTCAAATAAATTTCCTGTTTTTAAATTCAATTCCCGATCAAGTCGCCACCCTGATAATATTCCTGATTAAAAAGTGAATTTTATTTGGTTGAATGTTGATTTCTTTGTCAAGGAATTTATTTTTTCTGTCCTGTTCCAGTTAGAACATCATCTCGTGAAATTCTACGATTTCGTCGAATGTATCTTTCCCATTTTTGGCTCCTAATTGATATCTATAGTTAATAAATAATCTTTTCTAGTTGCAAGTTGTTAATCTCTTCATATGTATTTAAATTTCTACAATTGTCCGTAAAAATGGCGTTCCCATCGATTGTTGTAGTTCATCGGAAAAAGTTCTTCAACCAAGGCTTGTATTGAATAATAATTGTACAAGTAATTCATGGTAAATTCACCTGGAATTTTTTGAAAAGTATATCTAGTAAACCCTAAAGTCAGGGAGTTAATGGAGAAAGAGACTGCGATACCTGACATTTCCATGAAATATTCATTTAAAAAATGTATTTTTTTCAGGTTCAACACATTGGAACTGCGACTTTAGTATGGCTGTGGTCGCGACACGATTTGCGTCGCAGTTTAGTACCTGTTGTAATTAGTTTGCTTCTATTAACAGTTTACAGACCATTGATTCTTGACTTTCTCACGTCGATTTTCATGGCAGGTCCCTGGCTGACGCTTTTTCTAAAAGCGATCACCACTTTATTCATAGGCGCGACAACTCTCCATATCTACGCGGGCCTTGCCCATGCCATTGGTATTTTTTGAACAAAATATGTATTGTAGGGTGCTAAAATAAAGGGCTGAGCCCACTGTCGATGTATGTGAGACATTCGGGTTCCGCCGATCACTGATTGGTTGGGGAAGAGGTATGCAATGCTCAGAAAAAATTTACTTCTGTATAGGTGACGCGCTCCAAAGAAAGGGACCCAAGAGCAAAAACATCGATTTCAGGATTATGGTCGTTTTATATTAATTAAGGGTTGCTTTTTAATTATTCGTAAACAGAAAATTTTTTTGTCGAGTATTTCTCGAGCTATTGCAATTTGAAAACAGCCGTTCCAGCTGAAGCCTGTCCAACTCTCGCATGTTCTTTCCCTTCTCCTCTAAAATCAGCGTTTTCTCTCTTAGGTCCCTTTCTTCGGAGCGCATCACATAGAATGAATCGCATGTAATGAATTGAATGAACCTAAATAATTGTAAACAAATTTCTACCTGAAAGAATTTCGCTATCAAGACTTTGGATTCCAAAATATGATAGCAAGAAAATGTATCAAGTGCAAGTGGGAATAATAAATAAGACTGCTCCATTTCACATTATTCGAAGAAAACAAACCTTTATTTAATTTTTTTACATGGCATACTAATAGCTAGACGCCTTCTGAAACTCGTGTACACTATGCATTTGTAATTATTTATTAATTTAACTAATTTAGTCTTGATTGCTTAGCCAGCCTGAGAATACAATGCATAGCATACAATTCGCTTTGAGGCTTTGAGCAACGAATTTTTCAACGTTACAAAATTTGGAATAGACGTGACGCCTCTAAAAACTAAATAAGAGAATTTAATATGATTCTTTCTTCACTTAATAGCTAGAATATTATTTTAGGTAGAATACATATGCAATTCATAGACGGCCTTCACAAATTATTTGGTCCAAAATTAGATTAAATCTGTATTTTATTTTCTATTGCTCTTAGACTCTTTCAATGAATAACCATTGTAGGAAACTTTGTAAGAATTTAATCCTCTATTAGAATATTAATTTTGTATAAAATGGAATTGAGGCTTTTGAAATCGGCAAAATGTGAAAAAAGTCTACGTGCATAACCACAACAATGACAAATATTTACAGTTCCATCCACTAAAAATCTAAGATACAATAGGATACCTGATGGAGTAACTCTGCAGATATTTCTTCCTGCCGTGATAAAAATATTTTATCAAAAAGTCGAACACATACGATGAAAAATTTTCATCAGAAATATTTTTCATAAGACTGAAGTACTTATTCAGATCTCAATTATTGTAATAATATAAATCACGAGTGTTAAGAGTGTTCCGTTTCACGCTTCTTCAATACGAGTATTCACTCCTCACGATTGAACGAAAATATAGACTGAAAGGGAAATTTTGCAATGCGCTGATCTTGATATTCAAAAACCTTTTTTTTATTTTCAAATCTTTCATATTCAAAATCACTTACCCTTTATTCTAAGATGGAGAACACTGGAGTCTTCCTTCATCGTCGTCATCCGAGTAACTATCGCTATGATTTGAAGAGTTGTTATCACTTGCGGATTCATTCATATCATCGTCAGCAAGATCACGATCTGTGAATCTCGAACTCCTTGATGCTCTGTTGGAAGCCTACAAAAATATGCGAAATAAAAATTAACCATCTACGGAGAATATTAATTTTTTTTATTGAAGTGAAACTTTTATACGCAACGTACGTAATGCGTTATTGCTAGGAGACGTCCGGAAAGTACGTTACCAATTTTGGGCTATTTTGACCTATTTTGACCTTCCCCCCTTTCCCTACCCTGTTGACAATCGTAGTTTATCCTTTGACTATCAAAATTAAACGCACGCTACAGCGCGCGGGAAACATAGCACTGCCAATTAATTACACAGGTCTGCGAGGTTTTGTTATGGTAAATTTATGGGTCTTTTCCAAAGTCATTTTTTCCGTAGAATCCGAGCTCAGAATTAGTCCATCACGTCAGGATTTTGATATATTTGAGTTTATATATTCGGATGATGGGGTGGATACTTCGAGGTTATGTACTGGGCGCGCGATATTTTTTTGGTCTTGTTTCAAACGTGATCCCCTTCAAAATAAGCTATTGAACAGAAGCCAGTGATTTTTTTCACAAAGATACAGCCATTTCCAGTTTCGAGATCCATCTGAACAACCGTAGGAGCATCCACTTTGACTCTTTGGAGCATACCATTTTGCACTCGGAAATTTCTCTTAGAAATTTGTACCTGGAGATCTTGATGGTCTCTAAATAAGAATTTACAGCTTTACAGTTAGAAAATCGACATCTTCATTACGAAGATGAGTGCAAAATAATATGCTCCAAAGAGTCAAAGTGAATGCTCCTACGTTTGTTCAGATGAATATCGAAACTGAAAATGGCTGTATCTTCGTGAAAAAAAAACGCTGTTTACTGTTTAATAGCTTATTTTGAATCCTGACGTGATGGACATTATTCTGAGATCTGAGCTCGTATTCGGATTCTACGGAAAAAATTACTTCGGAAAAGACCTCTTGTTTTCCAACAACAAATAAAACCCCATTATTTGCAGACCTATGATAATATACAAATATGAAGCAAGATTACTATGATTTAAATTTTTAATTGTACACTTCAATCACTGAGACCAAAAAAAGTTTATTTTGAGGGGATAAGTTTTTGCACGGTTCAAATCTAAAACTACAAAATGTTGGTAATTTTGAACTCAAGATAAATATTCAACCATTCATTGGTTTAATTATTTTTTAAAGCATAAAATATTATTTCCGGAAGATTTAATAAAAATTATACGACTTTCATAACATTTGAAATAATTCCGACTCTCCTATGGAAAACTCCACTTGTGCTTGAAATGAACGGACCGTAATTGTAATATATCTTTGAAAATTTAATTGTTCTTCATCAAAATAATGTCAAGAGTAGAAAAAGACAAGGGCTTTCTTTATTTAAATTAATTTGAGTCATACAAATATGTCGAACTAATCAATTAGAGAACCTAAGTAAACCGTCGAATACTAGTTTTCAATTGAGAATTTCATTTTGTCCTACAATTTCGGAAATTTGGAACAGATTCAGAATAAATCCATATATTATGAATTGAACATGATTATTATTCAGAATAAGTTTATAAATTTTATTTAATCGAATGAATTTATCTTTCAATTACCAAGCATTCATTTTAAAAAAGCAAGTATACAATTCCCAATCATAGAAGCTTAAGTTTTAGGATTTCTAACGTTTTTAATTCAAAATAATCCAAAATTTTTATAATTTCAAAGTCAGTATGAAAGTGTTCAACTTCGACATTTTCGAATTCAAACTCATTGAATTCCAAACAAAAAACTTCAATTTGAAATGAAAAAAAGTTGAATTTTTAAGAAAACAAGCCAAAGTCACCACAAAAATCTCAACTGAGAAAAATTACTTTTCGATCATAAAAGATGAATTTCCTATTCAAAAGGACGAATTTTTTAAATGAAAAATTTAAATTTTTACCCAGGGAAGATGAGTTTCACAAAGTAGCTTAATTTCAAGCAAAATAATCAACTTCCAACAGAACATTTCTCAAATAAATACATAAATTCCAAAGAAAAAAAGACAAATTTTCAACAAAAGTTTATTTTCAACCAATAAATACGACTTTTCCCCAAAAGAAAAAGAACATCCAAACAAGATAATGGAACTTCTTAAGAAACAGTTGAATTTTTAACAAAGAACCTGCATTTTTTACCTACAAAGAAGAACTTTAAAATAAAGAAAAATTCTTAATCAAAAATCGAATACTCACGAAAAAAATTAATTTCCAACAAAAAAAAAGATTTTTCATACCACTTGAATTGATCAAATAGAGAACAATTTGCAACAAAATAGTCAAATCCTTAATGGAACAGATCAATATTTACAAGGAAGATCATTTCAACTAAAGAAGATAAGTTCCAATCGAAATAGTTTAATTCCTAATCGGAAAGATGAATTTCAATAAACTGCATCAATTTTTAACCAGATAGCTACATTTTCAACAACAAAAACTACTTTCCTATAGAGAAGATTAATGTTCGAATAAAAAAGACTTTCAATTAAAAATATGATTTCTTTGCAAAAAAATATTTTTTTTATAAAAAATTGTGATTTCCAAAGAAATGATTAAATTTCCAACCAGACAGTTAGTTTTCGAACGGAGAAAAATTAATTTTCAACTGAATCGTTAAATTTTCCACCCAAGAAAAAACATGGTAGTTGAGATTTCTGCAAAAAGATTTATGAATTTGAAACCAAAAACATTCAAATTCAACCAAAAAGAAAAAATTCCGAACAAAATAGTTGAATTTCGTAACCAAAGAGATTGATAAAGTTTCGGCTAGAATGATGAATCTTCCTAAAAAAATGATTTGCACGAAAGAATTCATCATTTAACCAAATGAGTGAATTCTAAACTAAGAAAATTATTTTTTGACCAAAAAGATTAATTTCCCGGTTCGAAATCAATTCAAAATTAGTAACATTTTCGCGGAACGAAAGATCCAGAAGTAGACTTTTCAACAAACAAAAACTTTGAGGCAAAAATAGGGAAGATAAAAAGGAAAGAAGAAAGTTCCTTGAAGGGGGGGGGGGGGGGGGGAGATAAAAGAAAATCCTAAAAGAGGGGAGAAAGGGAAAAA
>WSXT02242081.1:2021-15561 GCA_011762715.2 Neuroterus valhalla | reverse complement strand
ATTATTTGTAATTTAGAATATTATCAAATGTTTCATAAACTAGGACAATGTTCCATAATATGGACTTTTACCTTAATTAACTTTCAACCGAACAAAGTAATTCCCCTACATTGAATGTAACCGTTTAAATTTTAATCAATAAACTTTTTTTATTCAAATAAAAAACAGTTGAATTCAACCACGAAAGACGAATATTTCCGAAAATTGTTTAATCCTCAACCAAACAAGTTGACTTTCAACCAAATATGTTCTTAGCTAAAAAATATCATAGTAGACTTTACAATTAAACATAGTTAACCAAAAGTTGTTAGATTTCCCTACTAGACTCGATCGATTGGTACGTATGCAAATCGAAAAACGCGGAAAAGTGGAAAAGGTAGTTCGTTTTCGATAATTTTCAAATATTAGCTTCGAAAACTGGAAATTTTTTGTAGAAACAAAAGTAACCTGAAATTCGGCTGACCACTTACAGCAATGAAAATAAATCATCAAAACATTAAATTGGCATGCTCTAAAAAGAGACATGCTGGGAAAATCCGAACAAATGTATCTGCGTATCTGCACTGGAATAAGAGAACTTATGAAATCAGGGGAATGATAACTAGATATCGGAGTTCAAAAATAACATTTTCTTCAAACCGAGATGTATAAACAGGAAACAGGACTTAATAAAAGTTCAGAGACATAACTGACCGCGAAATGAAATCGGACGCTCGATCGTAACCTTGAGCAACCAGGGTGGCGATTCGGCGGACGATTTCAAATTACCGGTCATTTCCCGGTTCTTCACGGTCAACTTTTTCAATTTTCCCGGTCACCTGGAAAAGCTCGACTAGAAGTAACATATTTAGAATTGTCGAAAAACGCAATCATTTTTTTTTCATTCATGACGTCTATTCTGAACATCCTTTACACAACAAATCAAATATTGCAAAATGAATCAATTTTGAAAACAATATTCAAATTTGCAACAAAACAAATCATTTTTTTCTACAAAAATTGGAACAGTTGAACTTGAGATTCGAAAAATCGATTTGCGGTAACAAAAAAAAAAACGGATTTCCAACCAAATAGTTCATTTTCCAACCAAGCAGATGAATTTTCAAATAAAAAGATGAATATTCAACTGAAGCGCATTAATTTCTAACCATGAAGGTGAATTTTCAAACGAGATTAATGTCCAAATAGAAAGGATAATTTTTTGAGGAAAAATAGAATGTTTCAACGAAATAGTCGAATTTCAAACTCAAAAAATAAATATCTGCAACGAAAAATGGAACAGTACCATTTTTAGTTAAAAAAACAAAAAAAAAACAATTTCAAACAAAGCAAAAGAGTTTTATAATAAAACGAAGAATCTTCAACAGAAGGAGTTGAGTTTTAATAACATAAATGAACTTTTACTGCAAAAAAATTAATTGTCAACGAAAATTTGAATACTCAAATTTTAAAATGAAAAAATGGATGTTTAACTAATCAAAATAATTTTTAACTGAAACTATGACATTCTTGATAGGAATGAGTTACATTTTTCAAGTTAGAAAAAATCACTTATGACATAAAAAAACTAGTTTTCAACAAAAAAATTACTTCCAAAAAACGAAAAAAAAAACGAACTGTCGAACAAATTATTACATCATTACACAAAATGATGAAAAATCAAATGAAAATGTAAACATTTAACTGAAGTAGTTGAATTTTTACCCATGAATACTAATTTTTCACTGAAATGTTAACATCTAACTAGAATACTTCAATTTTTGAAGAAAAAAAAATTTTATTTTCAACCAAAAAATGAAATTTTCCAGCAAAATGGTTGAAATTTGGACGATAAAGATAAAAATTTTCTAACAACAATGAAATAGTTAAATTTTTGTCTGAAAAAATTGATTTTAAACAGAACGTAAGTTTTTAACTAGATTAATGTTCGACCAAAATCAACAATGTTTGTCTGTATAACTTGGATTGTTAACTGAAAAGAAGAATTTTTGGAGAAGAATATTAACTTCTAAAGAAAAAGATAGTTTTCTACGAAAAATTTATTTTTCAACAAAATATGTGGAGTTTCAACGAAATAATTGAATTTTCAATTCAAAAAGATAATTCTCACCATAATGTCGAATTTTGAACTAGGAAAGATCATTTTTCCACTAAAAATGAAACAGTTAAATTTATAGTTTAAGTCATTGATCTTCAACCCAACTGATGAATTTTGGGTTCAATGATGAATCTTCACATGAACTGATGTATGTATTTAAGCAAAAAGATGAATTTTTGACCATAAAGATTAATTTCCTACAAAAAAGTTAAATTTTCCACAAAGTACAAGAAATACTTTAATCTTCAAATTGAGAAATGAATGTTTAACTAAATACTTGAATTCTCACCAAAAAAGATGAATTGCTTTTTAACAAAGTAGTTACAATTTCAACCAGAGGTAAATTTTGAATCGAAATACTGCAAAAGTTTAACATAAAAATTCAACTCTACACAAACAAGTTTGAATTTCAAACAAGCTGTTGATTTCTTCTTCGGAATAATACTTCTACTCTGAAGATGGCTTGAAATACTTTCTTTATTTAAAATTAAGAAGAGGGAAAATTGTGACGAATTTTGAATTGGAGGAACGATTTCTTTTAATTCCCCTCTTCTGAATCCAAATTACAATTTTTTAAAGGTTCCCGTTCCATGTGAAAAAATTCCCTGTTCCAAGTGAAATAATATTTCTTTACTGAAACTTCCTGCTCTAAAACAGAAACTATAATTATTTTCTGAAATTCCTTGTTCCAAGTCAGATAAATGAGGGAAATCGAATGTTACGTGATAGATACAGTTTTTTGAAAAAAATTAGTTCATAATTCTTTGTGTATGTTTGAACTAACATCAATCCGATCATCAAATTTAAGTCAATTATAAAAATCTCACAGAGCAGCTAATTTGCAAAACGTTTTTCTTATAATGAAAAAAAAAAATAAAAATTCTTTCTCTCCTGAAGTATAGATGTATTTAAATCTTTTGACTATCAAATTAAAGGAACGTTACATTGTTTAAATCAAATGATAAGATATCTTTTTGATTCATAAAAAGGAAGCAATCATTTCTCGTATTTTTTCGGAAGAATTTATAATAGTCGAGGTTGAGTCAAATAAATTCCCGGTTTTTTAATTAAATTCCCGGTCATTTCCCGGTCAAATTGCAACCCTGGCAGATTATTGGGCTTGAAGTGTTACAGGAGTAGGAATGTCTCTTTTCCAGGAATTTTAGTCCCCTGAACACCCATAAGCGGAATTGAATCGAAAAGTCACTACAAATGGAACCATTTCCAATTCGCGTATTAGTACATTCGAGAGAAACATCTCGAAGTTCCCGGTCATTCCCGATTTCTCGTTCAGGCAGACACCCTCAAATTGTCAAGATCATCTACATTTTTAGATTATAACTTTCGAACATTCATAGAATGAATATCGTTTGAGTATCTAGCGGTACTAATACTACTACCTGCATAGTGGGCATTTGGAAATTCACAGGTTGTTGATGTTGGAGTCCAGAAACTTGGCCTTGAACATACATCGCCGGCATGTTGGGATGGGCGTACTGAAGTTGTTGCGTTCCATTTCCAGCTACTCCGGTCATGTTTAACACCTGGGCATTACCGCCACCCTGAGCACCTCTGTGATTTATCCCTCTAGGTTGCTGTGGCCTCGGTGCACTTGTGTAGTAACCCTGTAATATAAAAAAATTATTTGTAATTTATCTTAACATGCTAAATCATCAGTATTTACTCGAGAAAGGCTGAATCTATTCTAAGAAAGTGAGAATTTCATTTTTACAAGGCATCATAATGCTCTGTGAAGGAAATTACAGTCAGGATTTTTCAACTTTCAGTTCAATATCAAGTAAAAAGGGGGATTTCTTCCGAGAAAAAGGGATTTCATGAGGAATTAATTCATTAATAAAAAATACTCCTACATAGTATGCAGTAGACTTCAATGATTAAAAAATTGCTTTTAGCTCGCTTGGAGGAACTAGATCAACACATTCACAATTTCTACTGAAACAGTACATCAGAAAAAAATTCAAGAAGATCGGATATTGAAAACTAGATAAACACTAGAATTGAGAAATTCCAGGAGTTTAACACTAAAATTTTGAGCTCATATCAGATTTCATCAAGATTCCATGGATTCAAATATATATTTCACAAATATTTTACATACATTTTGAAGGTTCTATAGATTTTTATTGATTTTTAAAATTTCACGAAGGCTTCTACAACAAATTTGAAAAGGGATGAACCCTCCGTCATATCGACAATTTTTTATCAGCAGCTATATAGATTATGATTCCTCATTCGTGTCAATTTTTTAGCCAATACATTCTTTTCAGTATATAAAACCAGAATTGTTTGAAGTATTTCTCTAAGTACACTAGAAGAAATAATACAGGGATCACAGTAATTCAGCAATTCAATTTTAGAAAAATTAGGGGAATTTGACTTCGAAAAAAGATTTTTATCAAAAAATAGGATATTTTTCTTTGTCGGTCAATTCAGGGTGGCGATTCGACGGACGATTTCAAATTCCCGGTTCTTCCCGGTCATGTTTTTCAATTTTCCCGGTCAACTAGGAGTAACATATTTATATTTGTCGCAAAACGCAAACATTTATTTTTATTCATGACGTTCATTCTAAACATCCTTTAACACAACAGATCAAACATTGCAAAATAAATCAATTTTGAAAAGAATAATCTAATTTTCAACAAAAAAATATGATTTCTTTTACAAAAATTGAAACAGTTAAGCTTACAATTGAAAAAATCAATTTACGATAACAAAAAAAAAACGGATATTCAACAAAATAGTTCATTTTTCAACCAATGTGATGAATTTCCAAATAACATTATGAATCTTCAACCATAAAAGTTAAATTTGAAAACAAGAAGATGAATGCACAACTAAAAAGATAGATATTTAACTGATGCACTTCAATTTCCTACCATGATGGTAAATATTCGAACACGCAAATTAATTTCCAAATAGAAAGAATCATTTTCTGAGGAAAAAATATAAAGTTTTAAACTTTTATCGAAATGGTAAAATTTCAAAGTCAAAAAACAATCATTTTCAACCAAAAATGGAACAGTAACATTTTTAGTTTAAAAAACCAATTTCAACTCAAGCATAAGTGTTTCATACTTAAAAAAAAAGAATCTTTAACTGAAGGAGTTGAGTTTTCAAACGTATAAATCAACTTTTACTGAAGATTATGAAATGAAAATTTCATAGATCAAATTTTGAATTGAAAAAAAGGGTTCAATTAAACAAATACATTTTTGAAAGAAACTATGCAATTTTCAAATGGAATTAGTTAAAATTTTCAGTTGAAAAAAAATCACTTATAACAAAAACAAATATCTTTCAAAAAGAAAAAAACTGTCAAACAAATTAGTACATTCATAAATAAAATGCCGAACAATTTGAATTTGAAACCAGAAAGACAAATGCTCAACTGAAATTATGAACATTAATTTAACTAGAGTAGTTCAATGTTTAGAAAAAATTAATTTTCAAACAAAAAGTACAATTTTTCAATAGAATGGTTGAAATTTGAACCACAAAAATATAAATTTTCAAACAAAAATGAAAAGTGACATTTTTGGCTTGAAAAATTAATTTTAAACCAAACATAAGAGTTTTCAACGAGATGATGTTGGACTAAAATGAAAAATGTTTGACTGTATAACTTGAATTGTTAACCGTAAAGAAGAATTTTTGAAGAAGAATATTAATTTCAGAAGAAAAAGATAATTTTCTACAAAAAATCAATTTTTCAACAAAATATGTGAAGTTTTAACGAGATAATTGGATTTTTTATTCAAAAAGACGAATTTTCACCGATATGTCGAATTTTTAAATGGAAAAGATCAATTTTTCATAAAAATGAAACAGTTGAATTTTCAGTTGAAGTAATTGATTTTCAACCGAACTGATAAATTTTCAGGTATGGATGATGAATGTTTAAATGAATATATGTTTTTTAAGCAAAAAGATGAATTTTCGACAATGAAGATCAAATTTCTACAGAAAAGACAAATTTTCCACGAAGTGGAAAAGAAATAGTTTAATTCCCAAATTTAAACATCAACGTTCAACTAAATACTTGAATTTTCACCAAAAAAGATGAACTTATTTTCAACAAAGTAGTTACAACTTCAACTAGAGGTGGATTTTGAATCGAAATAATGCAACTCTAACGAGAAAATTTGATTTTCAACAAACAAGTTTAAATTCCAAACAAATAGTTGATTTTTCTACTCAAAAAGGATGAATTTTGAATTAACAATGTGAATAACAAGCTTCCTATCATAATTCAGGGATATTTTCTTTTTCGGAATACTACTTCTGCTCTAAAGACTGCTTGAAGTACTTTATGTACTTAAAATTGAGAAGAGGGAACTTTCAAATCGCGACGAATTCCCTGCCCTAAAGTAAAAACTATAATTATTTTCTGAAATTCCTCGTCTCAAGTCAGATAAATTAGGGCAAGCAAATAAAGCGTGATAAACACATTTTTGAAAAAATGAAGATAATTATTCTTTCTGTAGGTTTGGGCTATCATCAATTCGATTATGAAATTTCAGTCAGCTAAAAAAATCTCACAGAGCAACAAATTTTCAAAACGCTTTCCTTATATTGGAATAAGAAGAAATTCTTCCTCTCATGACGTACAGATATATTTAAATATTTTGAGAACCAGATGAAAGGAGCGTTACATTCTTTAAATCAAATAATAAGATATCTTTCTGATTCATGAAAAGAAAGCGGTCATTTCTCGTATTTTTTCAGTAGAATTTTTAATAGTCTAGGTTGAGTCAATTAAATTCCCGGTCAATTAAACTCCCGGTTTCCCGGTAAAGTCGCCACCCTGATGAATTAAAATATGAACAGGGGATTTTTTATGGAATCCCCTACTTCTCATTTTTATTTTGTCAAAACCCATACCATCAAATAATATTTCTGGATGTTTCTGATTTTTAATCATAGAATTGATTCCCCTTTGGGATTCAGTTTCTCCATTGAATATTGAATCGCTAGCTACTTCTTGGCTTTTAAAAAGGGGGAAAGACTGTGATCCCTATGCCAGTAATTTAGAACCGGATATTTTTACACCATGCAGCCGGATTTTTAATTGAAATGCTCTCGATACACCTGAACATTTGGTCAGGAGAGTGGAAAACTACTTAAAATCAAAACTACATTTGATAGAATCGAATGCCCACATCCATCCTCGATGTCAAATCTCTCCCTCGCCAGCATTTACACGTAGTGAAAAACACGACTAAGCGAGAACCCCAAACGTTCACCTATCCGGAAGCTAACTGCGCTCTTATATGCATAACATTCGAGATCTTGACGAGTGGAGAACCACCACCTAGCTACTTTACAACTGGTACTTTTATTTTTATTTCAATATTTTGATGGATACTGGTTATTCGAAAGAGACTGATAAGCTCTTACTTGATTAGCTGATCTTTGTGGATTAGGAACAAAGACCGGGATAGGTTGCGCCTGTATATGACCCTGTTTCCCCATTTCTTGTGGTGAAGGAGTATGTACTGGGGGAGTAGTTGTGGGTGCCGGACCCTGAGGTTGTTGTGATTGAACACCGGGTGTAGGTGGCTGAGGAGGTGCCTGCTGACCAGCTGCTGGACCTCCTGGTGGTAAACCCGTTGTTGACTGTCCTATGGACTGTATTCCTCCCAGTGGAGGAGGACCTCTTCCTCCTGGGACTCCTACGTTGCCCCCTCCTCCACCCACCTGCCCACCTGGCTGGGCGCCGTAATTCTGTCCAGGAACATGAAACTCCGATCCTGAAAAACACAAAAAGCCAATATTTAATATTATTGTTCTTTGATCATTCAAGTTCAGATAATATTCAGAAACAAATTCCAATCTCTAAGCTGGCAGGAAATTTTGAATCAGTACCGTCTTGAGCCCTGGGAATCCTTCATAGATTTATTCAAAAGGGTTAGAATAATTTGAAAATGTATTTTTGTACTACTCAGGGAGTAAAAAAACCTTTTTTTTAGATACAATATTTGAACCCTTTCCTTTAACTTAATAAGGATTAAGAACTTGAATTCGGATACGGACAAAGTAAAAAAATTTGCACGTCAAAATCAACTAAAAAGTTTTTATATCATTACTATCGCAAACGAGCTGGGAAATTTAAGCACCCTAGCACTGAGGTTGTATATTCGAGTATTCACGAACTTTTCACGAACAAACATGAAACGGTTTAAAAAGACTCAGGTTAGAGAAGTACAATTTTTATTGCTCTACGAATTCGGTAAGGATAATTCAAATGAATAGGCTAATTTTTCTGCATCTTGATAACTACCAGAAGAAATTGAAAAAGAGAAAAATGAAATTGATTTCAATGCCCTTTCCGTGTTTGACAAGCATGACATAACCTCACTTTAAAAGTTTCGAAATGCGAAACTCAAGTTCACTGAAATTTTCAACGAAACTAAGATGTAAATTTTCGAAAACATATTTTCATAACCTACAAAAAGTTGCATTTTCTAGTGAAAGAGACGAATTTTCTACGAAATATTCAAGTTTTTAACCCAAAAATAGGAAAATATCACAGGAAAGTTAATTTTGTATAGAAAACTTGAATTCTAAGGAGGATAGATGAATTTTATTTAAAATAGTTGAATTTTATCCTTAAAAGGTAATCTGGAATCATACAGTTAAATTTTCAAATGGAGTCAAAAATTCTCAAAAAAGAAAAGTATGAAAAATTTCAACTTTGAACCAAGCTTAGCTGATTCTTCTACTAAAAAAGTTTCCAATTTAGAATAATAATCAGTTTAATCTAACTAGAATAGAATCAATTAAAAAATGGTAAATCTAGACTCAAAACATAGTAATGATCATTAAAACAGTTGTGTTTACCAGAAACTGTAAAATTTCAATAAAAAGAAAATTTGCATACAGAAATGTAGAAAATTTCATAAAAACTGAAATTCTTACATTTTCAATAAGATACATTGATATTTAAGAACAAAGAACAGATGAATTGGCAACACATGAGAAGTTTACAACAAAAAAAACATTTTTGACTAATTAAATGAAGCTATAATGACGAATCTTTATTATAGACAAATGAATTTTCGTTAGTTCAAAATTCAACTAAATATAGCTAAATATTAAATAAGAACAATGTTTTTTCAACCTAAAAGATGGATTTCATACCAAAAAATATGAATTATATAATCGACTGATTACACTAAGTTTCCACAAGATTATTTTTCATCTTGAGAACGTAAAATATATTGTAAAAGCCTACACTATGATGAAAATCGCAGTGGGAACATTCGTCCAGCTGGAAGCGAGGAAAAGGTTTGAGCAACGAAAAACTGCGATCACGTGCACTCGTGGTTAAGAACTTGCACGTCTAACGAACATAATTTCTGCGACATTGTTGCACTCGAGCACCAGGTTCGAAATTAAAGTACTAGAGATCGACACGAACAGGCGATTAAGTGTGTGTCGTTCAATTGAGACGCCGTCGTGCAAACGAATGACGTTCCATAAAAAACGATCTACGAGGTTAGGTTGGCCGACGGACGTCGACGACGATAAAACCGATAAAACTTGGAATGACGCTTATATGAATTGAACCACTAGTTGCTGAGCATGAAAACAAGATTAAAAAATCAACTTTGAATCCACTTATCTCACTTTTGCACACGAAAAAAGTTATGTTCAAGCCCCACCTCCACGTGCTTTCTATTTGGTTAGTTTCTAACGTTCAAAAGTATAAAATTGGATTGAGAATTTAGAAATGATGTTTAGAACTTGTTCACTAGGAATCCCCGAATGACCGGAAATGAGACGTCAACGATGGAAGTCGCGCTGAGATCATTATAAATACGCATGTCGAGAACAATGTTTTTCGTTTTTGCACTTGTCACAACCTACACGAGGTCTTGAATGGGAAAAAAACTAATTAACGTGTCACATTAAGCGCATTCCGCCATGATAAGTATCGTGACAAACACCAACAGTCACGACGATATAAGCAACGAGAGTAAATGTTCCATGATCGTAATGTAAGTCAATTTAGTCAATGCAAGTACTGCTTTTAAGGAGCCATGTTTGCACGTGTGCGCAGACAATTTTCGGAACCCTCTAGCGGCTCGCGGGCGCAACAGTTGCTAGGAAAAGGGGGGCGAGGTCGGTGCCGGTCTCGGTCCTGTTATCAGGACCGTGTCAATCCTTTTACACGTTGGGGGCCTGCAATAGGGTGCCTTTTCACTGAGTACTATTTTCAATTAATCGTTTATTAAATGAAGTTATCGCCGAGAAAAATTCCTTTCAGATTACTAAAGAAAAGAAAACAAGACACTTAGATAAGACAAAATAATATCTGCACAGACTCTTTCGTCTTTCTTGTCAATATTCTTAGGTCAACTTCAATTTAAAAATGGTGTACTCAAGCTCTAGCTTCAAAATTCAATTATCATATTATACTTGATAAATACTAGAAATAAATATCTTTTTCATAATACCTCAGTCGGAGATTCGACTTTCGATTCCTGTGGAGCACATCCAAAACAAAGTATTCTACCTTTGGGAAGAAAGTGACAGATCAATGTTAATGGAGGTGTTCTCTTCTGTCTACATCGATCTGTAAATTTTCCACCCCCATAAATCATTTAAGTTCCACTTATGATCACGGGCTTATTGATTCAAACTTGAATAATTTTGGTAAAGATTCGTATTTCTGAGTTACCAGTTCAACAATTTAGTTTAGTTTTAGTTTAAGGATTCATTTCTTTTTTAATTCGTCTTTTGTAGATAAAATATAAACTATTACACTTTTCAATGAGAATGTGTCTTGTTTGGTTAAAAGCTCGAATATTTAAATGAGAGTAGAATTACTTTTTTGAACATTTTTTTTTTTCGTTAAAAATTTACCTTTCTGATTGAAAATCAATTTTTTAGATGGAAGAATCGATTCTCTATTTTTGGTTGAAAATTTATCTTTCTAGTTTAATACTCCAATTATCCATTGGAAACTTATAATTTTGGGTTAAAAATTCATTTGTTTTGTACCAAATTGGTCTTTTTGGCTTGAAATCTCAGCAACTTGGCAGACAATTTTTTCTTCCTGACTGAAAACTTGCTTCAAAATGGAATTTTCTAGTTAAAAATTATTCTTTTAGATTGAAAAAAATTTTTTCGTGGAAATTTATCTTTGCGCCCTGAAAATTCAACAATTCGGTTAACATCTTTTTTTCTTGGATGAAAAATCTTTCTTGGTTGAAAATTAAACTCTTCTTAAACTGTTTTTTTGTCGAAACATCAACTATAAAAATTTTTAATAAACTGATTTTTCTTATGGAAAACTGAACTAATATGTACTTGGATGCTTGTAACATTCCCTTTAAAATCAGTTTTTTGGTAAAAGATTCATACATTCATGGCGTTTATTCTGAACGTCCTTAAACACAACAGATTAAACATAACAAACTGAATTAATTAAAAAAAGAATTCTCAAATTTTCCCACGAAAAATATAATTTTTTACAAAAATTGAAACAGCCAAACTTACTATTGCAAAAAATCAGTTAAACATAACAAAAAACGGATTTTCAACAAAATAGTTCATTTTTCAACCAAAGTGATAAATTTTCAAAAAAACATTATGAATCTATAACTGGAACACTTCACTATTTCAAACCAAGAAGATGAATTTGCAAATAAAATGATAAATAATTAACTGGAGCACTACAATTTCCAATTATGAAGGGGAATATTCAAGCCAGAAAATTAATATTCAAAAAGAAAAATTAATTTTCTGCCAAAAAAAACAATGTTCGAACAAAATAGCTGAATTTTGAACTGAAAAAAAAAATTATTCTCAACCGAAAATGGAACAGTAACATCTTTAGTTCAAAAAACCAATTTCAAACCAATAAGAGTTTTTAACTAAAATAAGGAATCATCAACTGAAGGACTCGGAAATTCATACAGATGAATTGATTCTTACTAAAAAGATAAATTGTTAACCAAAATTCGAATACTCAAATTTGAAATTTTTAGAAATGATGTTCGAGCCAAACAAATACATTTTTAACTACAACTATTGTATTTATAATTGGGATAAGTTGAATTCTCAGTTTAAAAAAATTAGTTAACAAAAGAAAACAACTAACTTTCGAACAAATTATTAACTTTTCAATCAAAATGATGAATTTTCAAATAAATTGCAAATGTCCAACAATAGCAGTTGGATTTTAAACCAGAAAGACGAATTTTTAACTGAAATGATGAACCTCCAACTAGAATAGTTGAAGTTCTGACCGAAAATCCATTTTGGCTAGAGAATCAATTTCAAACCAAACATGAGTTTTCAACTAGATGAATTTTCGACTATAATGAAAAATATTTAAAGGCATAACTTGAATTGTTAACCGTAGAGAATAATTTTTAAACAAGAAAATTAACTTTGGAAGAACAAGATAATTTTCTTCCAAAAATTCCATTCTTCAACAAAATGTGTGAATTTTCAACCTAATGATTGGATTTTTTATTCAAAAAGACAAATCTGCATCCAAATTGTTCAATTTCAAACTTGAAAAGATCAACTCTACACTGAAAATAAAAAAGTTGAATTTTCAGTTGAAGAAATGAATTTTCAACTCAAATCATGAATTTTCAGATAAATGGTGAATCTTCAACTGGAATAAATTGATTTTCTACAATGAGGCGAATTTTCCAGAAAAAATGAATGTTCAACTAAATTCTTGAATTCTTAACCGGAAAAGATAAATTTATTTTCAACAAAGTAGTTACACTATCAACCAGAGGTCAATTTTGAAATGAAATGATGCATCTTCAGGAAAAAAATTGATTTCTAACTGAAGGGTTAACTTTCAACCAAGTAGTTTATTTTTTAACTGAAAAAGAATTAATTCGCAATGGACAATGTAAACAAGTTTTTTATTATAATTCATCAATATTTCTTCTTGGAAATACTACATTTATTCTAAAACTGCTTGAATTAGGTACTATCCTCATTTGAAATTAGTTCAAAAATTTTCAGAATCTTTTTAATTTATAAAAAAAGCGGTTATTTCTCGTACATTTGCGGTGAAATTCTTCAGTTTCTAGGTTAGGTCAAGTGAATCCCCGGTTTTTTATTTAAAGTCACGGTCATTTCCCATTTATCCCCAGTCAACACAAATCCCGGTCACTTACGAGTTTCTCGGTCAAAACAAATGCCGGTCATCTACCGGTTTCCCGGTCAACATAAATTCCAGTCATCCACCGGTTCCCCGGTCAACATAAATCCCGGTCATCAACCGGTTTCCGGGTCAACACAATCGCTGTCATCTACCGGTTTCCTGGTCAACTACCGGTTTCCCGGTCATCAACCGGTTTCCTGGTCAACAAAAATACCGGCCGTCTACAGGTTTTCCGGTCAACACAAATCCCGGTCATCAACCGGTTTCCTGGTCAAAAC
>WSXT02242070.1:0-15564 GCA_011762715.2 Neuroterus valhalla | reverse complement strand
CCTATGAATTTCTTTTTACGGAATGTATGAATTTACAACAAAATATTTGAATTTTCAACAGAACAATTGAATGTTATTCAACCGACAAAAGTGCATTTTAAACCGCACAGTATGGACTTCTTTGCCAAAAAGACAATATTTTTTGGTATACAGTCCAATTTTCAGGTCCAAAAGATGATTTTCTACGAAGAAGTGTACGCCTCCTATATACCCAATTACAGTTTAATTTTCATCCTAAAAGTTGAACATTTTCAACAAAGAAGGATTTTTTCCCAAGAAGATAATTTCAACGAAATAATTGAGTTTTCGACGAGACAATTACATCTAGTACAAAATAGTTAAATTTGCAACCCAATACTTCAATTTGAAACCAAGAAAGATCATTTACAAACAAGGAGAAAAAAGAACACTAACAAAATAGTTAGATTTTAAACAAAAAAATTGTAGTTTCAACACAATGGATGATTTTAACCAAAAAGTTTGATTTTCAACCCACAAATATACACTTTCAATAACCATATACACGTTGAGCTGTTAACCAAAAAACTATTTGTTTGGAAGACAGTTTAATTTTCGAGCCCAAAAGTAGAATTTTTTGAACAAAGAAGTAAATTCGCATCGAAAATAGCAAATCAATCATTAACTTCATTTTATTTTTTTGTCGTGGAGGCTAAGGCATGAGATCGAACCCACTCCGCCTGGTTGCGGGTTCGATTTCCGCCTCGCACTCTGAAGAGGTTATGTAAAGGAGAGGTGTTATATTAAGATTCTCAAACTCGTCAAAGGGAAAGAGAATAAATAAATAACCCATATGGTTAAATTAAGTTTTCGAATGAAAATTCAAGTAATTTATTGTTGGATTAAAATTGATCTTTTTTTATTAAAAAATTAATCTTCTTGGTTAAATTCCAAATTAAATTGTGGGATATTCGAGTAGCTTTCAGCAGACAAAACATTAATACATCTCCAAATAAAAGAGTTGCTTCATTGGATATAAAAGTGAATCATATTGACGTTTCCGCTCATGGAGAGGTATATTATATGAGTAAGACTAACCCAAAGAACGCCTTACGTAATTATTCTAGTGTGACTTGGCCGTTCTTTTATGCAGTAAAGAGTGGGCGCGCCGACAGGCCGGTTCAAATACTTATTCACAACTAACTTTCAAATATGGCAAGATTCACATAACATATTTAATTGCCTTCAAAAAACACCTTTCAACACAGTTTTTTCCAATTTTCTGGAACAATTGACAATTTAAAAATTCATCGAATGATTAATATTGTGGGGAATAGAATAAATTTAAAATTTATAATGGAAAAAAAGGTTTTGTTAAAAAGGAACGACCTTCAATTCGGCTGGGATTCGAGCCTATGACGTTCCGTCTGCTTGGCGAGCAGTCCGATTGAGTGGAGTGACCGCTCGACTCCAGTCTGGAAGCGAGAGGTCCTGGGCTCGAATCCTAGCGGAGTTGGAACGCGTTTCTTTTTTTGGATGAGGTTTTATTTGATGCACTACTTGAAACAATTGGTATATTGAGTGTACGACTAATTGGATCATTATTATTATTATTGAAATTTCATCCTTTCAGGAAGAAGAGTCAAATTTTCAACCAAAAAGTTGATTTTGAACTATGAAGATATCAAATTTTCAATTCGAAACGACGATTTCTTTTTAAAAAAAAAGTAAAATTTTTAAAACGGGAAAGTTAAAATTGCAATCCAACCAGTGAAATTCCGTACAAAAAAATGATTAAGAATCTACCAAAATAGTTGAATTTTCAACCGAATTATTCAATTTTCAACAAACAAAAAATGTATTATTAACTATATCGTCAAGTTTTAACACAAGAATAATCATTCAACTTAAAAGTTGCGTTTTCAACGAAAAAGTTCTTCATCAACCAAGTAAGATTAATTAACAATCCAGATCACGAATATTATAACGACACAATTAAATTTTCGAATAAACCATGATAATTCAACACAAAAAGTTTTATTTTCAACGAAATAAATAGATTTTCAATTAAAAAAATGAATTTTCAACCAAATAGCAGAATGTTCAACTGAAGAATTCAATGTCCAACCAAAAGGATTAATTTTTATTCAAGAGAACAAATTTTTAAGAACCAGATAAGTTTTTTGAACGAATCAGAGCATTTTTAAAAATTGTTGAGTTTTAAAAACAAACTGAATGAAATTTCGAGGAAATAAATCCATCCTCAAACAAAAAGATGAATTTTCAAATAGAAATAATTATTTTCTAACAAAAAGAGTGATGGAAAAAATATTCTCTCAACTAATCGGATTCAATCAAAACAGACGAATTTTGGAAAAAATAGTTCAATTCTTCACCAAAAATAGAAATTTTAATAAAAGCAGAACATGTTGCTACTCAAAAACTCGCATATGCTAAAAAACACAAAAATTTCCTAACAAAGAGATGAGCGTAAAAAAAATATTTTCTACATATTTGTTCAACTTTTAGGCAAGGAGTTGACTCTTGAGCCAAGAAAGATGGATTTTCTAGAAGAAGAAAAAATTTTTAAATGTAGGAATTTCCGAAAAGAAAATTACACTTTTTATTAGAAGAATTTTTTTCTATCAAAAAGATTATTGTTATAAAAAGTGACGTGTCTTGAACTAAATTGTTAAATTTGAACCAGAGAAGCGAATTATGTACAAAAAAGTGAAATTTCCTATCCGAAAATAAGATTTTTTGATAATGAAGGGTTGTGTTTACTGAATAGTTCAATTTTCAAATAAATTGTTGAATTTTTTCCCAAAATAGTTGAATATTTGACCAAAAATTCAAATTTAGAACGCACTTTATTGGGCATTCCCAAACAAAAAAATTCATCTTGTACCAAAAGGTTTCAAGTTACGAAAAAATAGTTCGATTTTTAACAAAATAGTTGGTTTTTTTCACCTTGATAATTTTTATCATTTGAAAGAAAATAATTTCCAACAAAAGAGTTGATTTTCTACCAGAGGGTGGAAGTTCCAAGGAAGAAATTAATTCTCCTACAAAACATTTAGATTATTACACCAAAAAAATGAATTTTAAACAAGAAATTTGAATGGGATGAATTTTGAATGAAACAATTACATTTTTGGCCGTATTGTAGAATTTGCAACAAGAATTAAAAACATTGAAAAGAGAAAAACAGTTATTTTCAACAAGATAATTGCGTTAAAAACCAAATAGTCAAATTTACCAACAAAAAATATAAATTTGAAACATAATAGTTGAATTTTTAACAAAAAATATCATTTTACTACGTAAATGAAAAAATTTCCACCAAAATGAACGAATTTTCACAAAATACACGAATTTCGAACAGAATTGTTCAATGAGAGAGCCAAAAAGACAAATTATCTATAAGCAGTTGAACTTTTAACATTTATAATGTGATTCTCCAATAAAACAGTTAATTTTCTATCAATAGTATGAGTTTCAAATAAATAATTTGATTTTTGGAAAATATACTAATTGCTTCCTAAAAATATTTATTCGCAATCAAAATATTGGTTAACTTATTATTGTATTATTTTAGTTTTGATAATTTCAAATAAATAGTTTGATTTCTGATAAATATACCAATTGCTTGCCAAAAATATTTATTTGCAAACAAAATATTTGTTAACTTATTATTGTCATTTTTTCAATTAAGAAAGAATAAATTTCCACGAAAATGTTCAAATTTTAACCTGAAACAGGAATTTCAAACGAAAAAAATAATTTACAAATTTTAGTTTTAGAAATTTCAGATAAATAGTTTGATTTTTGAGAAATATACTAATTGCTTCCCAAAAATATTTATTTGCAACCAAAATATTGGTTAACTTATTATTGTCAAATTTTCAATTAAGAAAGAATAATTTTCCACGAAAATGTTTGAATTTTAACCTGAAACAGGAATTTCAAACGCAAAAGTTAATTTACAAATTTCAGTCTTAAAAATTTCAAATATCCTAAAATCGAAACAGCTGGTCATTTTTTAGTTTATAAATGATTATTATGATATTCTAGGGAATTGATCAAGGATTTTTAATTTAGGGAACGTAAAACCAAATTTTTTTCGAATCAAGGTTTTGGACTAAACAATTTATTTTCTAGGCCTTGGAAATGATACTTTTTCACTACTGCACAAATAAAATTATAATTTTAAATTAGAATAATAGAGTTTTATGAGTGATTTGGATTTTATAATTTTACGTATCGAATGATTGAATATGTTTGAAAAAATATTTATTTTCAACCCAGAAATTCAGTTTATCATCAAATTTTGGACTTTCCAAGCAAAAAAAAAAACAAATGCGTCAGCAACCTTAGATTTAAATTCTTGAACGAAAATTATTAATAATGAATCAAATGGTAAAATTTTTTGGCGAAAAGATGAATTTCCCACCGAGAAATGTGATTCCTAACAAAAAGACAAATTTTCAGCGATTTTCAACATCATTGTTGATTTCTTGTCAAAATTGTTAAATGTACGGATTATGCGCAAAACAGTTGATTTGAAAAAAATTATTATCCAGCAAAAAAAAAATTTGATACTGAATTGTAAATTTTGAAGAAGAAAGTGGAATTTTGTTTTAGACAAGATCTTTTTTTCACGGAAAAATATAGATTTTTATCCAAAAAATTCATTCTCAACCAGGAAAGATGAATTTTCAACCATGAAAAATGAAGTCATCGCCATAAATGGTGAATTGTTAGGCAGAAGGATAATTTTAAGCACAAAAGTGGATTTTTTGATCGAATTGTGGAATTTTCAAGCGAAAAGAAATTTCCGACCAGAAAGAAATAGGTTTTCACAAAACAGTTGCAGAAAAACCTAATAAATGAATTTTTCAGGAAGAAAAAAAATCAATTCTCAAGAAAAATGCTGAATATTCAACAAAAGAGGTTAATTTTTCATCGAAAGGATCAATTTTCTACCGGAATAGATGGAATTTCAACATAATTGTCGAATTTAACCATAGGAAAATGTGATTAATAATATTATTAAATTATCTACCAAGCAAATGAATTTTTAAAATAATTATTCGAATTTTCAACCAAAAGATTGATTTTCTACCAAACGTTTGATCTTTCCAATAAATAGTTTGACTTTTCAAGCAAAAAAAAGGCTTTCCGCAAAAATGTTCAATTTTCAAGTAAAAAATATGAATTTTCACCAAAAAAGATAGTCTACAGTCAAGTCATCGAACTTCAAAATAGAGTCATAAATCTTAACAGAAAGCAAAATTTTCTACCAGAATAAAAAATTTTCTACCATTATTTCTTTCTTATTTTTAAAATTCATTGTGTTTTAAATAAACTTTCAAACTTTAAAGTTCCTGAATACAATGGCTTGAGCGATGCTCTTTGGATAACAAAGGGTAAAAGAAAGGACCTGTATTATGTAGATTGTACATTGTACAATTCACTGTCGACAGTCCTGCATCGTCTCTCGAAACTACATTATGTAAGATTTGCTCTCTTCCTCTCCCCTCGTCTCTCTTATCGACGTCGATAAGCTCTCGAGAATCGCGCTCCCACGTTCAGCACACGTCAAGTTAAGCACATTATTTATTGTCGATTTTATTCGATATTTATAGGTCATTAGAACCAACGATACATTTTCTAACAGGATTACTTTCAAATATTAGTGTCTGCAATGGAATTGTTGTGAAATCTTCGATAACTTGGCTTCAATTCAATGTAATGGTGATTAAAAAATGCATGAAGCCTCCTTACGCGGCTGGGATCGAACCCAGGACCTTTCTTTCGCGAGACGGCGGCAGTCGAGCGGTCAACCCATCAGTTGGACGACTGGAATCGTCCGGAAAACGGGAGGCCGTGGGCTCGAATCTCAGCGCAGTTGGGAGGCGTTCTACTTTTTATAGGAAATTTTTCTTAATATTTTATTCTTCTTTGTATAATTTTAATCACCTGGCACAGTTTCCGATTTGGTATAACAAAATCTACAATATTGTAGATCCTCTCAATTGTAAATCGTTGAAACCCAAAATTAGTTACATAATGCTGATCTAGAAATCGATATTACATACATTTTAAAGATTATAAATTTTGAACCTGACAATACAGAGCGAATTGTAAAAATGTTAAAATCCAAAATTGTACAAAATTCGTAAACAATCTAAATTCTTGCTATATCAAATATTTAAAAAATTATTCATCATAATTGTCTGGGGTTTGACACCAATATTTTTGGAATTACGTGTAAATTTGTCTCGAATAAAAATACAATTACTAATTTTAGAAAAAGTTTGTCAATAAATGATGCAATTCGTGAATTATACAATGTTTCATCATACATTTATGTAATTGCAAATTATAAAATACTGTACTAACCAATTCATGAAGTTGTTGATTGTACAATATTGCACGACTGTTGAAACACAGAAAATGTGAAACTATCGATTCTGGAATATTGTACAATATGTTCCATTATAATAATTTTTAAAAGTAGAACTGGTTGAATGGAAAATTACTATAAATAATATTTATTACTATAAATACTATTTATTATTATGAATACTACCTTTTATGAAAGAAAAAATTGTAAAGCTTGAATGGATGATACATTGCCATTGTACAAGTTTCTGTTAAATAATTTGTTAGAGTTGTGAATTTCAAATTTTAAAATTCGCAAGGGATTTAAATTTTTTTCGATTTTTTGTATATTTTCATTCTACAATTCACAATCTGCAATTCAAAATATACAATTTGTAAATACTGTACGATTTACGATTTTTACGTACTTGTGCAATGTTAAGCAAATTCAAGCATTGCATTCTGTAAATTATACAATGTGACATAATACATTGGCCTAATTGTAAATTATACAATTTCATTTCCTAAATTGTTGTATTTTAAATCATGCAATCCTTTATAAATTTACAGAATTCTCAATTGAACAATATTGTATGATAACAGAAAAGGATTTTTTTAATTTTCAATCAAAAAGGTGAACTTTCAACTGGAATTATAGACAGACAAAAAGACATGTAGTTTTTAACAAAACTTATGGATCTGAGCCAAAAAAAATTTTCAATAAAGAACTTCAACTTTTAACTTATAAGGTCCCAAAAAACACCGTAAGTGAAAAAATGTGTTTCTCGAGTTTTTGGCGCTAATTATGTTTTTTTTTTGCGGTTTTATTAACGTAGATTGTTTCAAATACATGAAATACTACGTCAAACTGATAATTAGATGTTTATTTAAATTAAAGAAAAAATGTATTGTTGTTTTTAGCAAAATTCTTCTAGAAAAGGGTTAGAAAGTCAAGCTTTTTTTCTGAATTTTTCAACTTATTTTCAACGTTTCAGTTCAAGCGAGGTAATAATCTATTAAAGTTAGCAAAGATAATTGTATGAATCATTTGTTTTTATTTATAACAATATTCTCTCAGAGTAATACTTCAAAGTTGCGCTTTTTTTGGAAATTTTCAACTTTTTGTCTACTTTTCACTTGGAGTAAGTAATTAATTAATTCAATTTAGCATAAATAATTGTTTAAACAAATCGTAAATATTTATAGTTATCTTCATCTAGATTCATACTACATAGTTGCGGCATTTTTCTGAAATGTTTTACTTTTCATCATTTCTCAATTAGATTGAAGTAATCATTAATTCATGATAAAAATCACTGTCCAAACAGTTTATCATCATAGCTTATAATATTTTCTTTGCCTTATGATGGAAACTTCCAGTTTTTTCTGAAATTTTGAACTTTTTGACCACTTTTCACTTAAAATGAGTTAATATTCAATTTAATTCAACAAAATTAATTGTTTAAACAAATTATTATTGTTTATGGCTATCTTCTCTTAGATCAGTGCTAAAAAGTTGCCGTTTTTTCCGAAATCTTTAAGTCTAATTTGCCTTTTTAGTTGTCAACAAATAATGCATAAACATTAGAGAGAATCAGATTTTAAATAGTATTGTATTGTTCCAGGTAAATTTCGAATTAACAACCAAAATTATGGATCTTCAACGAAAAAATTGAATTTCTAAAAGAGTAATTCAACTTTTAACCAAAGAGTTGAATTTTCGACCTTGAAATATAAATTTTTGTTCAAAAATATAATGGTGGATATTTAAAAAAAAAAAATTTCATTTTAAATAAAAGACAATCTAAAATTCAATCTAATTGAATTCCCTTCAAATTCCATTCAGTGCAAAATTAAACATTTCAGAAAAAACTACAACTTCCCAGCAATCATCTAAGAGAAAATGGTTAGAAACAATAATAAATTGTTCAAATCAGCATGTTTATTAACTAGCATTAATTCCCCTCACTAAGTGAAAAGTGGACAAAAAGCTTAAAAATTTAGAAAAAACCACAACTTTGTAGCACTAATCTAAGAGAAGGAAGCCATAAACAATTATAATTTGTTTGAACAATTATTTTTGTTAAATTTGATTAAATATTAACTCACTCCAAGTGAAAAGTGGGCAAACAGTTAAAAATTTTAGAAAAAAAACGCAAGTTTCTATCGTTAGGAAAAGGAAATTTCATTAACAATGATAATAAAAAGCCTCAACAATTATTTTTTCAACAAGAATTCATTATTTTTTTAATCTTGTTGAAAAGACAAAAAGTTAACAATTTTAGGAAAAAACCGCAACTATTTATTATTAATCTAGAAGAAAATAGCAATAAACATTTACAGTTTGCCTAAATAATTATTTTTGCTGAATTAAAAAAAATAATTACTTACTTTAAGTGAAAAGTGGACAAAATGTTGAAAATTTCAGAAAAAACCGCAACTTTGCAGCATTATTCTGAGAGAATATTGTTATAATTAGTAACAAATTGTTTAAACAATTATTTTTGTTAACTCGAATTGATTATTACCTCCCTTTAACTGAAACGTTAAACTCGAAACTCATTTTTTCACTGATGGGGGTTTTTTGGGACCCTAGAAAACAGACTTAAGGGGGTGATATTTGGAAAGTAATATTTTATTCCCATTCTGTGACTAATTGTGAAGAAAGATGGTGAATTTCGAAATCGATTCACCTAATATTGAGAATTCTGAATAGAATTTACAAACAGGTCTTTTTTTCTTATGGGAAATACGTGTTAAACTTCATGAGGCTTGTGCCACCTTTAGATATGATTTTTTTCAAACAAAAACAAAATTCGTTTTTTTTTGTGGATTTGAACAAATTTCCGGGCTTTTGAAAAAATTTTCTGGCTCAAGGAGTTTTAAAACGTCCCATAACTAAAAACTGGCGATGTCAAATTCACATACAACTTATACCTTTCTATCAGGTCAGGAATGAAGGGAATGTATTTTTAGAATGCAAATTTATAACTATATACTCCAAGAATGCTCGAGGCATGAAGTGTTCGTTTAAATGCAAACATGCTAATTGAAAAGTGACAAAAGTAGAGCTGCTTTCGGAGAAGATTGAATTTATTCGGAGGTACACTGCTACCTCAATCTCATTCCACCCGAACTTGCATCTTCCTCGAAATGTGCTCGTGGAAGAGTTGGTGCGGGGGTTTTAGAGAGGGGCGCTCTCCTCGCTCCATTCTCCGCCACTGCCGTGCATTGAAAATGTGCAGTAGTACCCTAGCATAGATTTTCGCAACTGTGCTCCAGTTGGCGTCAATGATTAGCGTGTATTCGGCCCTGACTGTTTACATTTCAGCTCACTCGATCTCGTTCCAAGGTCGTCGATACCCAAGCCCGAAATCGGAATGAGATTGAGGTTGCAGTGTAACTGGTAACTTGAATGGAAAAACTAACAAAGAGACAGAGACGCAGACAGATGAACATACAGACAAACATACAAACATGCACCTTTGTAAAAATCGATTTTCTCTATTTTAGGAGGTCAAGAAAGTCTCAGAACGTCTGAAAACCACGGTCTCAATTTTCAAATATAGCTAATACCACTTCACTAGGGCAGGAATACAAATTTTATATATTTTTAGAAGGAAAATTCATTACTCTACTTTCTGAGACTGCTCAGAGCATGGAGTGCTTTCCTAGATACAAACATGCATATTAAAGAGTTACGGAAGTGGAGCTGCTTTGAGATAAGAAGTAAAGTTAATGACCTTTCTGTTTCTTTTGGTAACCGTTAAAAATGGATTAGAAAAAATATACGTATTTTGTTCTGGTCATTCGAAACAGTCTTGTTACTTTGTGTTTACTATTAATTGTTTTAGTTTGGTTTTTAGTTTGGGCGGAACAAAAATTTTACAGATTGATTGAGTTTTCTTTTTTGGAATTCTACTTTGTTATTTTTCCAGTGTCATCAAATTAGAAATATAATTTTCCAAAGATCAATTTTATTCTAATCTAAAGGAGGAGTTTGAAGGGATGCCTATCGGTCTCAATAATGCTCCGGCTACGTGAATCGCTATACTTGTGTATCACGATTTTGTTTACAAAGATCGTGAGTAAAACAGGTTCTTTAGGTTCAACACACACGCCTCGCGTGTTTACAAGGACTAGCAATATACTATTTCTAAATACAAACATGCAAATTGGAGAGTGACGAATTCAGAGCTGGTTCGAAAGAAGATTGCATTTAGCCGAAGGTAACTTGTAATTTGGAAGAGAAAATTAAAAACATTCATGGCACCTTTGCCTTGACATTATTTGAGAATGCGAGGCACCTCAATTTCGTGTGGTAATTACATAACCAAAACGAGATTGCTGGATTTATCGTAGCGAGAATCCAGTCGAGCGTGATGATACATCTGCAGCAATTCTTTGCTAATTGTAAGTTCCCATTCTAAGGTGATGATGAAAAAATAAAATAGGTCGGAAAAATCAGAAAAGGTTACGGAATCTGTATTTCGATATTGCGTTTACAACAAAAGGTTCCGGAATTTATGATCATGAGCGAGTGTTGCGTCAATGCGATTTCAACTTTTATTGCTTACCCGGACGGGAAAGTTATGCACAGGGGAAAAAATTATGTGTGATTTCCATTTTTTTTATACATTCTTTTAGCACAGAATTGTATCCCTTCGATTATTTCATTTCTACTCCCTCAATTTCCATTTGCACTCTATCAATCCTCATTTCTACTCCTTTTTTCCGGATCGACTACTTACATTTTTATTTCCCCCTTTTTTATTTTCATTTGTGTCTTCTTAACTTATATTTCTACTCCTTCAATTTACATTTCCACTCCCTTTGATCTCATTCATATACTCCTTAAATTTCTATTTCTATTCACTTGATTTTCGTTTCTACTCCCTTCATTCTCATTTCTACTCCTTTCATTTAAATTTCTACCTCTATCAATTTTTATGTCTACTCCCTTTATTTTCATTTCTATCCCCTTCATTTTTATTTCCACTCTTTCAATTTCTATTTCTACTCCCCTTGTTCTCCTTTCTTGTTGTTTGATTTTTATTTTTACTCACCTTATTTTCATTTTCATCCCCTTTTTTTATTTCTACTCCTCAATCCCCATTTCTACTCTCTTAGTAATTTATACTTCCTCATTTTTCATTTCTACTTCCTTCATTCTCATTTCTACTCCCTTGATTTTCATTTCTACTCCCTTGATTTTCAATTTGACTACCTCAATTTTCATTTCTACTTACCTTATTTCCACTCCTACCCCCTAATTTTGATTTCTTATCCCTCAATTCACATTTCTACTACCTTTGTTATCATTTCTACTCCTTTGATTCCAATTTTTAACCCCTTATTTCAATTTTTCCTACCTTCATTTTCATTTTGATCCCCTCTTTTTCTATGCCTACTCCCTCAATCCTAATTTCTACTCTCTCAGTTCTCATTTATACTTCCTTAATTCTAATTTCTACTCCCTTATTTTTCATTTCCGCTTCCTTAATTCTCATTTCTAAGTTCTTGATTTTCGATTCTACCACTTCAATTTCTATTTCTTTTTCCATTATATTCATTTCTATCCCCTCAAGTTCTATTAATACGACTTAACCTTCCATTTCTACCCCCTTCGTTCTTATGTCTACTCCTTTGATTTCAATTTCTATTCCTTCAATTCCTATTATTACTTCTGTAATTCTCATTTCTCCTCTCCTGATTTTGAATTTGACTACCCCAATTTTCGTTTTCTACCCACTCTTTTTCATTTCCACTCCCTTCATTTTTGTTCCTGCCTCTTCATTTTCGTTTCTACTTCTTCAATTCTCATTTATACTCCCTTCATTCTAATTTATACTCCCTAATTTTCATTTGTGCTCCCTCAATTCTTATGTCTACTCCTTTCATTTTTTAATCGACTAACTCAATCTTATTTCTCCTTCTTTTATTTTTATTTTTGTCCCCCTCCTTTGTATTTCTCCCCCCCCCCCCCCCATTTCCACTCTCTTTGTTCTCTTCCCTACTGCTCTAATTTCAATTTTCTCTTCGCTTTATTTTCGTTTCTGCTCCTCAGTTCTCATGTATACTCCCTGAAATCAGATTTATATTCCTTAATTTTTATTTATACTCCCTCAAATTTCATTTCTACTTCCTTAATTCTCATTCTTACACGCTTGATTTTCAATTTAACTACCTCCATTTTTATTTTTACTACGTTTATTTTCATTTCTGTCCCCTTATTTATTATTTTTACTCCCTAATTTCCATTTCTACTCCCTCCGTTCTCATTTCTCCTTCTTTGATTTTAATTTTCAATCACTTTATTTTCATTTTTACTCCCTTAATTTTCATTTCTATCCCTTGTTTTTCTATTTCTTTTCCCTCAATCCTAATTTCTACTCTCTAGGTTCTCATTTATACTTCCTCATTTCTTATTTCCGCTCCCTTAATTTTCATTTTCGCTTCCTTAATTCTCTTTCTAAGTTCTTGATTTTCAATTCTACCACTTCAATTTCCATTTCTTCTTCCATTACATCCATTTCTATCTCCTAAATTCATACTTCTACTCCCCCAATTTCCATTTCTACTCCCTTCCTTCTCTCCCCTACTCCTCTGATTTCAATTTCTTCTCGCTTTAGCTTCGTTTTTACTTCCTCAGTTCTCATTTATACAGCCTGCATTCAAATTTATACTTCCTTATTTTTCATTTATACTTCCTCAATTTTCATTTCTACTTTCTTCATTTTCATTTCTATCCCCTCCTTTTCTATGTCTACTCCCTCAATCCTAGTTTCTACTTTCTGAGTTCTCATTTATACTTCCTTAATTCTTATTTCCACTCCCTTAATTTTCATTTCTGTTTCCTATATTCTTATTTCTACTCTCTTTATTTCCAATTCTACCACCTCAAATTCCATTTCTTTTCCTATTATTCCCATTTTTATTCTCTCAGATTTCTGTGTATATTACTTCAACTTTCATTTCTACTCCCTTCGTTCTCATGTCTGCTACGTTGATTTCGATTTCTATCCCTCGAATTTCCATTTCTACTCCCTTAGTTCTCATTTCTCCTCCCTTGTTTTTGAATTCGACTACCTCAATTTTTATTTCTTCTCCCTCTACTTTTATTTCTATCACCTCTTTTTCTATTCGCACTCCCTCCACCCTAATTTCTACTCTCTTATTTCTCATTTATACTCCCTTGATTCTAATTTCTTCTCCATTAATTTTCATTTCTAGTCCCTTCATTTTCATTCTTTTTTTTAATTCTCATTTCTACTCCCTTGATTTTCCATTCGACTACCCCAATTTTTATTTCTACTACGTTTATTTTAATTTCTATCCCCTTATTTTTTATTTCTACTCCTTTATTTACATTTCTACTCCCTTCGTTCTCATTTCTCCCTCTTTGATTTCAATTTTCAATCACCTTATTTTCATTTCTAATCTCTTAATTTCCATTGCTATTCCTCATTTTCCTAATTCTACTCCCTAAATCCTTATTTCTACTGTCTCAGTTTTCGTTTATACTTCCTCATTTCTAATTTTTTCTCCCTTCATTTTTATTTCTATATCCCTAATTCTCATTTCTACCTCCTTGATTTTCCATTCAACCACCTCAATTTCCATTTCTACTCCATTTATTTCTATTTCATCCCCCTTAATTTTTATTCATGCTACCTCAATTTCCATTTCCATTCTGTCATTTTCATTTCTTCTTCTTTAATTTCCATTTCTACCCCATTAATTTTTATTCCTACTCTCTTAATTTTCGTTCCTACTCTTTTGATTCTCATTTCTACTCCCTTAATTTTCCATTCAACTACCTCAGTTTCCATTTCTGCTCCCTCTATTCGAATTTCTATTTCCCTAATTTTTATTTCTATCCCTTCAATTTTAATTTCTACTTCCTCGATTCTCATTTCTACTTCTCTAATCTCAATTTCTACTCTCTTCATTTTCATTTCTGTCCCCTTTTTTCTTATTTCCACTTCCTCGAGTTCCATTTTCCTCCTTCCGTTCTCGTTTCTACTCCTTTAATTTCATTTCTATCGCCTCTTTTTATTTCAACTCCTCTAACTTTCATTTCCACTTCCTCAATTCTCATTTCTTTTTCCTTAATTTTCATTTCTATCTCCTTAATTTTTATTCCTGCTCCCTTAATTTCCATTTCAACTCCCTTTTCTCTCATTTCTACTCCTTTAATTTCTATTCCTATTCCCTTGATTTTCATTCCTACTACCTTTGTTTTCATTTGTATCCCCTCTATTTTCCCTTCTACTCCCTCAATTTCAATTTTCACTCCTCCACGTTCCTCCGATTACTCGAGATATAAGGAAACGTTCCAGAGAAATTGGAACAATTTTTCTTTGTCCAAAGATATCTAGATGAAGATTGGAATGGCAAACGACTTTATCCGTTGGCGGTACTCGAGTCCTACTTTTATCCGGACCTTTCCCCTCCCCTTGGGCTTTCCCGACCTCACCCAGTGATCATGGCCTTGACACGGCTTGGACTCGTTGTTCTTTTTGCGAATCACACGAACTTTTCGATCCACGTCCTTGATCTTCTCTCTTTAGAATTTGCGAACACGTCCTGCGGAAAAAGAGAATTTTCGTGGGAGACCAAGAGGAGTTCTGAATTTGGCAAAGGGCCATGCGTATGTCGAACTCTTGACAAAAAAACACTTTGTGGGAGAACTTGTCATTTGTCATCCTTTGAGATAAGAGCTTAATTGATAGGAGTTGGTAAATGCATAATTAGATTTTTAATCAAATTGTGGAATTAAAAAAATAGTTTAGAATTTAGGTCTGAAGATATCTAAAAGAAGATTGGAATGGAAAGCGACTTACATGTTTAATTTCCAATTCTACTCCCTTCATTCTACATAATTTTCGAAGATTTCGGGAAAGTTAAAGAGAAACAAGAAAAGATTTCTTTTCATCCAGGGATCTTGTCCCAATATCCATTCCTACATTCTTAATTCACATTTCATCTCACATCATTTTCATTTCTATCTCCACTTTTTCTATTTCTACTCTATCAATCCTAATTTCTACTCTCTTAGTTATCATTCATACTTCCGCAATTCTAATTTCTACTCCTTTGTTCCTTGTTCCTCCTTTCAAATTTCTCCTTTCTACTCAATTGATTATTATAAATTCTAGTATCTCAATTACCGTTTCTACTTCCTTTATTTCTATTCATATACCCTTGATTTATATA
>WSXT02242059.1:0-15564 GCA_011762715.2 Neuroterus valhalla | reverse complement strand
TTCAGCACTCTACTATCACGCCACCACTGGAAGTGGCGATTTTCTGAATGAACCGGAAGCTTCAATAAGGGAACATCCTCTACCACGAGAGCCGCCGGACCAGTGTATACGACCGTGATTTGGAATGATTAGTTCTTTTATTAATGTTGGGATTCTCGCGCTATCCGTCTGCAATCGCGAGGTACCCGACTTCTTTAGGAGCGAGTCAACAGTTGGCGCCACCAGAGCTACTTACGTAGCCTATAGATTGGCTTTGCATAACATGAATTCTAAATTTACCAACAAAATCCTTTTTGAAATCTTGAAAACTGGCCTATGGTCTTTATCCTCATTCTGTAGAACGAATTTGCAACACATGGAAAATCCCTTGATTTCTTGATTCCTTGATTTGTCTAACAGATAGAGACCGAATCAGACGGAAAACATGTGTCCGTGAAACGTTTTCCGTCGTATGACGCACGATATTTTATTCAAAGTCGGCATTTTCGTACGGCAAACATAACCCTTACTTTGGAAAAAATGAAAATCTCGTGCGGTGTGTGTGTGTGTGTGTGTGTCTGTGGATCGCGGCACATTGACACTGCACCGTTTGGGAAGTTTGCGCACTATGTACCGTACCAAAAACATTGACTCCCTTTATCTGATAGGGCGATCGTTTTTTCGCCGACAGCTTCCTATGAGACCTTCCCCGACTCTAGCGCTCGCCGGCGGCAGATCCCCCTTCTGTGCTGCTGCTGCCGGCAGGAACCGACATTCGCCGCCAATGCTGTGACGTCAGTTGTCATGATGGCCGCACGCCGGGGGCCCAACAATAACATGAATAGCATATACCTTCAATTAGTCATTGAAAACAAGAATCAGTCGAGGTACACAAAGAAATGATGGTTTTCATATATTCTTGCGTTATTGAGGTCTGTTGAAGACTTGCAAAGGCAGTCGGGCGTGTATAAAGCATAAGTGGAATTTTCCTTAGTTCGATAGTTAACCTCAAAAGCAGCTGAAAAAAGGAAGCTGTCCCTGCTATTTATACCGGAAATTACACTACCTTCCTAGGGTTTTTCAAAAATGTAACCTCTCTGAAATGGCACTGCATCCAACAACAACGAAAAAATATATATGTATATGAGCCATAATTTTCTCGCTTCCCCTAACTAATTTCTGTTTTCAAGGATAAGTGAAAGTGATATAAATAAAATTAATCTCTGTTTTTGAAGAGAGATCTTTGCTGAACTCTCTTTTCTCGGAAATTCATTTTGATTATTCCATTCCTGAGTGGAAGATCGATCTCTTTCTGATTCAGCTATTATTGGTTAGAAAATTATCTTTATCGGTAATAAATATTTTATTCGTTTGTCAATTATTCTGTTTAAGTTCAGAAAATTTGATGACCAATAATTGAACCCAGTTCAAAATTTATCTGTTATGTTTGAAACTCGTCAGTTTAGATCGAAAATTAAATTTTTTGGTTAAAAATTAAATTTTTTCATGAAAATTTGTATCTCTTCGTTGACAATTGGACTTGTTCAGAGTATACATTTGATTCCTTAAACCTGAAGATGTAAATTTTCAATCTGATTGATACCTAAATTATTCAATAATCAAGCCCAAGCATGTTTAAAAAAAACAGTTGAATTTCCAACATGAGTTTTTTAGGATATTTTTGACCGGAAAGAGTCGAGATTTCCATAAAACTGTTGAATTTTCATATCATAAAAGCAAACTTCCAAAGAAGACTCGAATTTTGATATGAAAAATATGAATCTAGATCAAAGAATGGATCTTCTTTTGAATAGTTGAATTCATCAATCCCATAATTTATTTAGTTTCCTAAGCAATAATAAAATTCCAGTGTGATTGTATTTGCTATATGCTTTCATCCAAAAGCACAGACGTTTCTGACGCAGTGCACGCGACTTTTTCCAAGAGAAATTCTTTATTCAAAAATCATTTTTACGAGAGAATGGCTTCTTGAAATTCGACTCAGAGGAAACCCAAGAAAATCATATCTCAATTTCGAAATTCTTTTTAATCGCGTACTTTGGAATTACCCCTGGTCGCAAATGGGAAAGTTCAAGAACAAAAAAAAACTGAAACAAGAAAAAATACGTAATTCAATCATTTTGAATAAGCGCGCGCCTTCGAAAATATGCGCAGTAGAAAGAAGCATTGCAGCCACGGTAATACCGTTCATGCTTGCCAGCCGGTGTGGGGGGGGGGGGGGGGTGAGGTAAGGTCTCACAGGTAGCTATTCCGAAAAGATGACTGCCCATCTGATATAGAGAGCCTCAAGGTAGAGAGTTGCGAACTTTCTTCGCGCTGATTGGTCATAGTGAATCGCAGACATCTTGCACTCATACTAGACAGCCCCGTTTGCCTCAAGCAGGAAAGTGGGAGAACCAGCTCAGCGCTGATTGATCGAAGTGAATCGCTGACCAAGTTCGCAACTCTCTACCTTGAGGCTCTCTAATCTGATATGACAAAGTGAAGATGGAGAGGGATTCCCATCATTTCATATGCGCGAGTTGTCGATTTCAGCGTATTTCAGTCCGGGGGCTCACGAAAAATCCTCCACAGAATCGTGCAGTTTCCGCTTCAAAGTACCGACGGAAATGCGTGAAAGTCGTTCGATTTTGAATAAGATTTATACTTCTGCGGGGAAACGGATCATTTCCGTTTGGAAAACCAAAATTTAAATTTTTTATTTCTTGAGAAAACTCGAAAAGTTGTTAAGATCATCCTGGAGGGCTCTCAAAAAGAACAATTTTTTATTCAAACTTTTTTTCATGTCTTGCGTTGTTTGTCTGAAAATTCTCATTTTTGTTTATATTTTTGAATATTGAAAATGCCACAACTCTGACAATTTCGTTTTCATAAAAAAAAAATCTGCCCACCGCGCGGGCACACTCTCATCGCGCGCGCAGCTCGTTGCTCGCAAGTTTCAGCTTGCCTAGGGCGCGCGTCCGCCGGATCCAACGCTTCGCGCTCGATAATGTATGAGACTCGCGCTCCGCGCTCGGGTATTCGTGTCTCGCATTCGGAATGCTTTTGCTATTGTTCATTTCGATAATTATGCAGATTTGAGAGTGAATTTAACAAATCAATATCTTTTAGATCCCAGTTAACCAATGCAACCTCATATTCCTACTTTATAACGTAATTAGGTATAGATGAAGATTACAATTCTCAAAGCTCTGTTGGCTTCAAGGTACATATTCTCATGGTTGCACTCGCGCTTCTCGCTCGATTTTTAACGGCGTTTTTTACATGTAAATTTATTATCCAAGATACCTTTACAAGAGAAATCAAATGCGCTGTTTATTAAAAAAAAACGAGTGCATCGAAGACCGATTGGATCCGTTTTTTTTTTTGTTGAATCATCATGTTTACAGATGGACGGACATGCAGACAGACGCCATCGTCAAAACATGATTTTCAACTCCAGGGGTCCTTGAACGTAGAGATCCTATGAAAATTAAAGATGTGGAATTTTGGGTGATGCTTATACTTTTTCAATCATAAATGATAAGAATGTAATAAAATTTTTTATTTTCCATTATGTGCTGTACATTAAAAGTTTAAATTTTTCATTTTTTCATTGGAATTTTCGAGAAAATTTAGAAAGTCGTATTGACGATCTTGTAGGGCTCCCAAGAAGAAACATGTTTTCTCTCTGACTTTCTTTTCAAACTTGCGTTATATGGCTAAAAATTCTCAATTTCTTTTATATTTTTGAATTTCGAAAATGCCGCAACTCTGAAAATTTTGCTTCTATAAAAAAAAAATCATGAGGATAAAAATTGTTTTACTTTTTACAATCGAATATGAGCACTCTTTTGCAAGTTATCGAGTTCACAGATTATTTTTCATTATTTTTTGTGCGATCAAAATTGGAATTTTGGATTTTTTTAGAAAACTCGAAAAGTTTCATTGACTATCTTGTAGGGCTCCCAAGAAGAAACCTTTTCTTTTTTCTGACTTTCTCTTAAATCTTGCGTTTTTCGCCTAAAAATTCTCATTGTCTTTTATATTTTTGAATTTTGGAAATGCCACAAATCCGACAATTTTGTTTTTATCAACAAAAAAAAATCATTGGGATAAATTGTTCCAATTTTTACGTGCTACAAGAAACCATACTGAAAATTTTTGAGTCTTGAAAAAAAAGGCTGAAAAAATCTTCAAAATGCTCCCCCTCTTTCATTTTTCATCCAAAAAAGCTGGCTAACGAACTTGTCCTTTCTTTATGACCAATCAACAAGTGTGTCAAAGGCCGATTTGATCCGTCCATCCTTTCGTGAGTTATCGTGTTTACGGATGGACGGACAGACGGAAGCACAGTGGGCTAGATGTGAAAAGAGGTGGGCAAAGATAAAAAAAGGAACTTTCTTGAACTGCATCTTCTGTAGATTTTCCTACATAAGAAGCCTTTTTACGAATTTATACAAAAGGTTAGGCGAAAATCTCTTTCACAAACGGCTCCTAGGCGTTTCAAAGATCTGTACTTTTTATACATTAAGGTTGGCGTGACTTTACTCTAAAACACGCTCCTAACGTATAGTGCTGTTAACTCTGTATCCAAGTGTGTGATATCAATGCAGCTGAATGGAAAGTGATCCTAGAGGTTTCAAAAATATTTTCTTATATTTTGATGTTACTTAATCATAATTGATAGTGTTTTGCAAAAACTGATAGTGCCAGAAATAATGAAATTTTTATTGACACGTACTTGACATGAATTTGTTTATAAAGTTCATCGCCTACTACCGCTTGGGCTACTGTAATGTTTTTTGTGAGCCATATACTATATGGAATCTGAAAATTGTGGATACGCTTCCCGAAATTGCTGTATTCGTTTGTTGTACAACATATAGTACGTATGTGTGAGCTCCATTGTTGAGTCTATTGAATTGGAGAGGCCGGTGGACGCCCGGGCGGACGTTAGTTTCCACGTATATTTTTTTACCTATTCTAACTTATTGTCATGTTATAAAAGATATTTACTTGAAGAGTAGTGTGTGTGGTTTTATATAGGGGGTGTCCACAGTAAGTCAGGAGTCCTGAAAACCATGGATTTCTCATAAAATTCTGAGACGATTTTAACTTTGCCATTTTTTACAAAACTCAAAATCGGAAAGATATTTAAATTGCAAGTTTAACCAATTAACGACCCCCCTCAAAAAGTGGAGATATAAACAATAGCCTGAAATCGCAAAAGAATGGCAAAGGAAAAATCGTCTCAGAATTTCATGAGGAATCCATGGTTTTTGGGATTTTCGACTAGCTTGAGGCCAGCTGTAGATAGTGTGCTCTCTTCTAAATATCTTGGAATTGTACGGGAATTTCAATGTCAGTGGTAATAAAGGTTTTTGAACTGGGAATTAAAGTACACAAAAGTTTTATGCTCAAGAAGCGCACAACAAAGATAACAAAAAATATCGCAAAAATTTTTCTGGAAGAAATTTCAGAACATCGACAATGCAAGATGTGTTCAACAGACTACTCGTTATTCTTGACCACCATATTTTCAGCATGGGCCGGAAATACCCCAAAAAGAGTAGAAGTTTGTCCACCGAGGCTATAAAGCTGTTTTGTGACTACGATCCAAAAGAGAGCGAAGTGAGTGATATAGATAAATCGCTTGATAGAAGTGACGAAAATTCCTATTGAAAAATTATGCAGTACGAGTTATTTCAAGAAAATACTATGTGAAAGTTTTAAGATTCCAATTATTGATATCGATTATACGATAGGAAAATAATGTGTTTTTCGACCATTATCCTATGCTCGAATTGTCACTTACTGACCCATAAAACTCGTATCAGTGAATTTTCTGAAGTAATAGAGTATTTTCCGTAATGTTTTCGGTCACGTTGTGCCTAATTTTTATATTTTTTTACAGTTTTTGATTATTGACATAATCAACCTCAGATCACAGCATACTACAATAATCAGAGAAGTTCCAAGTTATCGTGCTCACAGACATACAGACAGACATAAATATTCGTAAAAACCTGTTTTTCGGGTTCAAGGGGTTTCGAAACGTAGATATTTGACAGAAAAAGGGTTTACAAAAATCTAGTACCCTCTCTGATGAAAATGTAATATATTTAGTTCATATATTAAAACAAAGGAATTTGAGAAATTGATTGGGTTACTCGTAGAAAGAACACGTATTTCTAGGATTAAGGAAACTTTTTTCAAAAAGGATCATAACATCATCACATGAAAATATGTTTGAAAGCATTAAAAGTGAATAATACACTATACTGGTGAAACCTGTCACACTTCCTAACTGGGAGAGGGGGTACGGTACTCTTTCAACTCTCTAACACATAATATTCAAATCACTCAAAATATTCAATCCATAAGATTCAACAGTATTTTCGAGAGTTCTTCTAAATACAAAGAATTTAAAAATATATTTCGTTCATATATAAACCATAGGAATTTGAGAAATTGCTTGTGTTACTCGTATAAAACACGTATTTCTGGGATTAGGGAAACAATTTTTCTTTCAAAAACTTTATTAAGAAGTAATTTTTACAAAATTGCACGATATTCCTTCACCTCTACAATTTCGTTAATAATCAGTAGATAAATCGATGGATCTGTTGGATATTTACGAAAATGATGATTTCTTTCAGGAACATAGAACATTGGTTTTTCCATTCATATCATTTCCCGCCATTTTTTTTTAATTTGCACTCACATGAAAGAATGCTGTAACCTTTTTTTCAGCCAAAAAAAATCGCATGGAACCTCGAATTCCTAATGAGATATCTTTTGATAAATTGATTTTCCAATATAGTTGATCAGACCTTCTCCAAGTAATGCAAAAAAAGAGATTCCGTACCCAGAAACCAGGATCACAAGAAGATGGGTCAACAGCATACTGTCCGTAGTGATGTTCTCTTCATTGGGCATTCTGGAATCTTGAGAGAGCTTTTGATTCCACCTCTCCATGAGCCCTGATTGATCAATCAGTCTCAATGTTCGATCCAATTCACGGAGATAAGGTGAATTGGCTTCACAAACCATGACTTTCAGATTCTTCAATAAAGATTTTTTTAGGATCTTCAAAACTGGCCTATGATTTTCGTCCAAATTCTGTAGAACAACCATTTGAGCAACTCTTTCATCCATGACACATGAGAGACTCCTTGACTTCAATAATAACTGAATACAATCTTGATTGGTTCGAATGCTCTTGGATTCTTTTACCAAAGCATTGATGATTTCACCGCTGTCAGATGACAAGAGAGCGTTCCGTAAATTTGCCACCATAAATGGTTTAAGATTCAAAGTAAGCAAATCGGATAATGTATTGACCGTATCCTCTCTCATCGTTATTATTTTGACATCCATCAAGATCGTGTAAAAATTGGATGATAAGATCCAAAACCCAAGCAGAATAAAGGATAATGCAATCCGATCCGATTGCTTCATAACATCTCTAGGAACTGAATATCCCAGCAAAGCTTCAAGGATGTGTAGAGAAGACCAGAATCTTTTGTCGAATCCCAAGAAACGTAGAATCAGCCAGATTAAAGTGACTAAAAAACAAGTCACCATTCCCGTATAAAGCGATGTACTTGTAATAGATACAGACCGAATCTCCTTGGACATAATTAGTACCACTGCCGAAAAACGAATCATTTCTGGTCTAAAAATGTGCGTATTGGGATGCTCTGCACACCGTATACCAAATATTACATTATTTGTGATAAACTGGATTTCTCCGTCCACCAACTGTTTGATTAAGCCAGTCGTCTCACTTTTGTTGCAACGGTAGACGCCGAACGATTCATCCTTGGATCCAATTTCTAAAACTTTGAAATTCATTTTGTCGGATGATATTTTAAGAATCATTGCGTCTGGTCCAGATACCTGAAGAGGATATCCAGATAGGTTTCTTTCAACTCGGACCATAGGTGGGGATTGTATTGAACCTGTTTTCATTTCGGTGCCATTTAAATCATGTAATTTTTTGGGAAAAATTGTGGCTCCGGTCAAAAAATACTTCCTGGTGTAGACTTGAGTGAAGGGATTGAAGTAGTGCATTACTACATGTTTTATAGACATCCAAAGATCAGAAGAGAGTTCCAGATTTGAATCCTTTGTATTGATTATATCAAGAATTGTAAAGTCCAGAAACTTTCTATCCCATGCGTAGCGAAGTAAATCTTCGTGGCTCCAAGTAATTGTTTTCAGAAGAGTAATCATCAAAAGTCTAGAATGGCTTTGTGCCCCTGATACGTTCTCAAAAAATTCTATCATTTTTTTGGGAATTGACCTCTGTCCCAAAATTGCAACAAATGTTGCCCTCTTGTCTGAAATTTGACTCTCTCCTACAGGTAAGACACTCTTTGGCGACATTCGCAAAAAGTTAATTATTCTGCTTGGTGCATCGCCAATGATTTCCTGTAGAATTTCGTTGCACTTTGGACCATTTTGATGATCAGCACTGTCATCGATTATTATTATGGCTTCGAAAGTCCTAGAATCGTCCTCGATTTCTTTGAAAGGGCTATTGAATCTCCTGGAATCTTTACAGGCTCCTTCTACTATTATAACAAAAATGAAGAGAAAGATTCCCCTTGATTGAAAATATGCCATCCTACAGTTTTTGTATAGTTTTCTGAAAGAAGGAATTATTACTTTCAATGGGTGCTGACATAGAAGAACTGTTTCGTAATAAAATTGCACTTCAACGACGACTTTTTTCCACGAAGATAGATTGAAATCTCAGATATGCGATTGGGAGGTGGATACAAATGGTAAGTGAATATGAAGTTATGTGCATATAGACCGCGGAGAAGACTTATCTACATTGACCTATATTTTATACGACCTTATCATTAGAAAAACTACCTATCTAGAGTGCTAGAGGATAGCTTCAGACAGTGTATAATGTAATGTAACAGCAAAATGCCAAAAGTGAATTCAATTTACAGGATTCGTATGCTTTGCATTGACCAAAATGAATATTTGGGCAGAATCTGGTGTTTCAAATTATTTTTTTTGTACCATTAGGCCATAATCCCTTGCCTCGTATAGAGTTTTATAGATGGTTGAGTTGGCTAGACGGAAAGACACAAGTCTCTCGTTGACATGCCAATAGCACGCGGAATTTCTCAACGGTTACCCATCCAAGTAATAACCACGCCCGATGCTGCTCTACCTCAGTAATCGGACGGGAGCTAGTTCTTCAAGCGTGGTCTGGCCGCTAGCGTTTCAAATAATTAAAATGACAGAGCTAAACTACGATTTTTATAGTTCTAAGTAGTAATTCGTTTACTGCGAATAATAATTAGGAAGCTTCAAAATTCATTATCTCACTTGAAGTCGAGAAATAAAGAATTGCACGACTGCAGACAAAAGCGATGATAAGCCAGTTCCCCCAGTCCAGTGATTGACTTGAATCGGCCAACTCAGATATTGTGATAAATCAGGTCATCGTGTTATAGTGTATTAGTAATTTTACAACAACTAAAAAATAAAATGTCATATTTGCAACCAGAATGACAAAAAGATGTATGAAAAAAGTACTATTCGTAGAAATATCCTCCGGAATATGAATCCTTGAACTTCTCATGGAATCTGATAGGCAGATTGGCTTTGCATAACATGATTTTCCAATTCGCCAACAAGGTCCTTTTTGAGATCTCTAAAACTGGCCTATGATCTTTGTTCACATTCTGTAGAACAATTTTCCATGCGATACAATCTTGTCAGATGTCAACATAGAGTCAAGAATATTCGTCACCATGAATGGTCAGAGTTGAACTAAGCAAGTCCGACGAAGTGCTTACCGTGTCTTTTGCTTTTTAAGTATTTTTACGTCCATCAAGGTCGTTTAGGAAGTGGACGTAAAGATCTGGAATCCCATCAGGACAAAGCACAATGCGCTTCGATCCTAATTTTGCAACTGCAGTAACCGAACAATTCTTCTTCAGATGCAATTTCCAAGACATTGGAATTCATTCATTCGGATAAGATTTGAACAACAACTGAGTCTGGTCTAGAAACCTGAAGAGAATATCCAGGAAGATTTCTTTCCACGTGACCCATAAATTGAAAATCTATTGAACCTGCTTTCATTTCTATGCTATTTAGGTCGTGTATTTTTTCCGGAAAAATTAACGCTCCGGTCAAAAAATTCTTCTTGGTGTAGATTTGGATAATAGGGTTGAAGTAATGCACAACTGCAGTAATTTATCTTGTGGTTATCTGAGGATCCCAGTAGAGTTTTTATTTTGAATTCTTTCTATTAACAATATCAGGAACTGTAAAGTCCAAAAACTTTTCTACTATGCGTAGCGAAGTAATTCTTCGTGACTACCACTTTTTATTTCCAGCAAAGTAATGATCAAAAGCCTTTTGGAATTTTCACTCTAATCTGAGATTGCAACAAATGTTGTTCTTTCGTGTAAATTTCCACTCTTTCCTGCAGGTCAGATACGGTTTGTTGACACTTCCGGAAGGTTAATTACTTCAAATGCTGCATTTCTGGTAAATTCTTGTATGATTTCGTTGAGGATTGAATCTCTTCGATGATCATTATTGTCCTCAATCACTATAACTGTCTCGAAAGTCCTGGTATCTATCTCATTTGTTGAAGGAGATGATAAAGTAAACTGAAAGCTATGGGAGCTTTTTGTATTATTATCACAAGAATAGAAAATATGATACTCTCGAGATATGAAAAGGACATCCTGGTATTTTTGCCTATCAAATCTGAATGAAACAAACAACAAACACGTCTTCCACTTCTTGCTGCCACAGGAGAAATGTTTTGAAAAAAGTTACTCAACAACGACGAACTTTCTACTCTCCTTCGAGGATCTATTGAAATAAACAAATGTGTGCTACATGTGCATTTTGCAAAGTGGGTAGATATAATATAGGTCACAGAGTAGCCTAAGTATATTGTCTGAGAATAATATAACTTTACTATATTAACCTATTTTTCACACGAGCTCACATCAAACAATCCAATGTTGGATAGATTTGTTAGAAAATGTAATTCACTTTGTCTGATTTTTTATTTGTTCTCGAATATCAAGATCGCTAAAAAAATGAATGAGACAATCTGAATTCAGTGCAGGCTGAAAGAAAATTCAACTCAACCCAAATGCTTCTCTACATATTATATATGAATATCTGTCCACTATACATAATTTTTTCTGCCTAGAAAAACATTAGATGAAAAGTCAGAATGAAGAGTCAAGAATATTTCGAAAAGTATCAAAGCATTAAAGTAGTTTTACATGAACTTCAAATCGAACAGGTTAACATTTTCACATAGTCAAATATATATAAAGAGAATATCCCACACAATATAGAACAAGTGCTGACAATGGTTTCAAAAACAAGGAAAATCTACATGACTGCCATTCTACCTCCTGAGATAGATAAGCAATTTATCTCTGAAACGTGCTCTAGTAGTCGAAGAGGAAAACGACTTTTTAGAAAATTATGCCTCCCTAATCATTTGAGCCTAAATTAAACAACTCCACTGTAAAAATGCCATTATGATTATACCTTGTTGACAAAGGTAAATACAAATACTTTTAGAAAAATAAATAACAGCTTGTACTTAAAAATTGAATTTACATGATTTTTTATGTTTCGATCCAGTGGAATGTAAGAAAAGGGTACGACTGTTATTTGATGAATTTCATTCTCAGCTCAACGTGTTTGGCTCATTATCTCCTTATATCCATCTTGCAATCAATCTGCAGACTAGTCGAATGTTCCAAATCGAGAATCTCGACCTCAACTCGAAGAACAAGCTCTCGCACGTTCTCCTTGTTGCCGACCACTTCCTTGATAGCAGAGGACATTTTTTTTCTGCCATCTGCTTTACTTCCGACCTCTATCAGAATCCCTTCGTCCTGCGTCTGCCGTTTTCCCTTGACTTTTATACCAAGGTTTTCCGGCTGCACCGCACTCCGGATCCCACGCAGCACTCTAGCGTAGCTGAAACCCTCGTCAGGTCTGCTGAGCACTGCCTCGGATCTTGCTCGTTTTGATGCTCGCACCTTCTTCGTTTTTCGCCTCTCAGCCGACTTTCCCTCCTTCAAAGAACTCGAAGCTAAACGCTCAAACCGTTGCGTGCAAGTTCTGATATTTTTTGCGCAGGCCTCTATAAGCTCGTCCGGAGGACTGTCATGAAGGCCTCTTCCCTTTGTTGGAGGCAGGAGTTTTCCCGGCAACTGCTACCGTCTGAGTCTCCACAGTTTTTGCCGCTGTCTTCTTTGCAGAGAGCTTCGTCCCTCGGTGCATGTGCCTTTTTGTCCCGCAGAAATCCTCCAATTCAATCAAGTCTGCTCCATAATTTCGTTCACTTTGAACTTTAAAAATCCGACATCAGTCCTGGAAGGTAGGTTCCGTTCCTCCGTCACATCTAACTCTCCTCCAAATAACTGCTCACACAAACTTGTTTTGTGTATTTGGCTTCCCCCGAAATTTTTGAACCCGGCGCTGGTCACTATGGATTCCACCCGATCGGAACCAGCGAGTGATTCATATTCCTTTGAAGTATTTCGTTCTGAATACGCTTACTGATCGTTGATTTGAATTCTGGAGTTCTTTGCCTAACGAGGATCATGGCTCCTGTCTTAGAAATATTGATAGAAAATTTATCAGTTGCAGCCTATGTGGACAGGAGCTCGATCATTTGGTTTAAAGTTTCGATTTTTTTATAATTATTATACCATTAGGCCAAATCCCTTTCGAGGTAAGCGAAACTCGTCTTATTCCAGCCCCGTTGTACTCCCCCGTTGAAATTTCGAGCAAGGGATGTGTATGAGAAAGAGGCAGGAATAAGCGTTAGATCAGTCTTAGAATTTATTGCGTGTTCCCTGCGAACAGAAAAAAAACACACACCCCGTGCAAAGAGTTTCGTGAAGCCATTAAAATAATCCACTTAGCGATATCCTCACACGAGCCAATTAGTATTCAAAATCGTTTGTTTCAGGCTTCACACTTTTTCCTTTATACAATCGTTCTCCAAACTTCCCTATCCTGGCATACATCTCTTGGTTCTTCTACATCCATGCATCTTTTCATACATGCTCTTTTGTTTCTACGGCTCTTTATACTTCTCTTTAGGGTCTCACTCACACATTCTATCCATTCCTTCTTTGGTATGACTCTGGGTACGCTACCATTCACCCTACCTAGATACACTTCTTTATTGATCGTTTTTCATCCATTCTCTCAACGTGATCGAACCATCTCAGCAAATTTCTTTCACTCTTGTCAAACAGCATTACTTCTACACCACATTCTTCGAGAACCCATTCATTACCCACTTTGTCCATTAGCGTTTTACCGCACATATTATGCAGAAATTGCATCCCGATCGCGTCGAGTTTACTCTTGTCCTTTTCTTGATGCGTCCAGATCTCGCTACCGTACGGGACAGTCGCTGCTAGCACAGAAATATATATCGCAATTTCAGCTTCATTTTTTACATTTTTACTTTTAGTAATACCCCGTACACTGCCAATAACCTTTCTACCCTCTTTAAACGCCTGGAAATCTCTGCATCTATCTTCCCGTGAGAAGAGAATAAACTTCCAAGATACACGAAATTATCAACTTGTTCTATCCTCTCTCTATTCAGGGTAATATTGCAATTTTTCTCGCATCCTTGCTTTCAAACACCATAATTTTATTTTTATTTACGTTAATGTTAGACCCATGCTATTCATGCTGACATCCAGTCTACTCAACATCCTCTGCAAATCCTCGGCTGATTCTAACGTAACGATCTTTTCATCTGCAAACACAAGACCACGATTTTTCACTCTCCCAAGATCAACACCTCACTCGTCGAAGAGGTTCATTCTCAGACATTTGTCCATGTATATATTAAACATCCAAGAGGACATAACGCAACCTTGCCTAACGCCTTGACTAATATCAAACGGATCGCTCAGTTGTCCATTTATTCTCACACTTGCTTTGCTATCATTAAATATTGCTTGTATTGCTTTTAGAAGCCACACAGTCACTCCTTATTCTTCTACAACCTCCCAAAGTTTAGCTCTATTCACCTTGTCGAGAGCTTTTTCCAGATCAACAAATGCACAGAAAACTTTTTTGTTTACTCTAAGGCTTTTTTCTTTGATCTGTCTCAAGCTAAATATCTGATCCGCACATGATTTTCTGGCATAAATCCACATTGATCTTCCCAGATCCTTTCCTTTGTTATTCCCATGACTTTGATAATAAATATTTTAGTAAATATTTTTCCCACAGTACTTAGAAGATTGATAGCTCGATAATTATTACATTCGCCTGGACCACCCTTTCCCTTGTAGATTGGGACTATAATCGGCTTTCTCGAATCATTCGGAACTTCGCTATTCATAGCAGACATGTTCATAAATCCACACAGCCACACAAACAAGTTTCTGCCACCGAACTCAAGCATTTCAGGGATAATTAGCCCAGTCAATAGAGACATTCAAATAGAGAAAATGTCGGGATCCAATTTTTTGACGAAGAAAGTTTTCTTTGAGCGTCAAAATGAAGGTTTTACAGTCTTTCCCTTAAATTTGTGTAGGCTACATCCGCCATCTTGGATTTTTGTTTCCTTTGGTTATCTCGCGTAATTTTTATTCGACAACAAAAACAGTTGAGAGCAAAGTTGTAAAGAATTGTATTTTCCAAATTTTTCATTGGGAAAACTTTTCCGATACAATAATATTTATTGCCGATATCAAGAAAAAACTGCGCAAAATTGTGACATGGTCGCAGTTGTCTTCATTTTTGGGCCATTTGCATAAAAAATAGGTGCCACATCTATGCAGCGAAGTTACAGAACATGAAATTTTCAATAATTTTTGTGTCGGGAAGTTTTTTATACGAATCATACATGACGGTTGGGAATGCGCTTGATATAGCACAAGGTGGAAAAAGCAACTCAACTCGGGTACTGGCGAAGAAAACATCCATCGTGGGCAAAGAGTCGCTGCTGTATCAAAACAAACATGGCTGCCTATGGGATTCGGCATGCATATGATTAGCATTAGTTTTAACACGTTTATTCGAGTAAAGTATAATTTAAATGTGATAAAAATGTTGCTACTCTCTCTGAAAGCATTGTGTGAATATGCTGTTGCAACGCCATCTTCCAAAAATATGATCGAAGTAGAAAGAGCGATCAACTCTGGTTTTATAATTGGGCTTAAGATCATCTCAGGGTACCACCAACTACCTCTAGGCTCATTCGACCCTTTCCATTGTCATCTGCCAGCGTCGAGTTCGCTGAGACCCGGAAAAGGATCGTGCTCAACCTACTGCTCCTCTATCCGGGCGATGGCAAATGCGCGCTGTGTGCGAACGACACGGCTAGACACTAACACACAGCGCGCGTGTGTTAGTTAGCTACACATTTTATAGAATTTTGTGACTATAAGTTTTCACACAAAAAAATATTGGAACATTGAACTTCATAAAAATTTGAAAAATGAATGAGAAAAAATTTCTATTAATGATTTTTATTTGATACACTTTTATATCATTATCTGACGATCTTAACCTATCAAAATA
>WSXT02242048.1:0-15565 GCA_011762715.2 Neuroterus valhalla | reverse complement strand
TAAATACACCCATGAGCACGTCTCACGACCGTGAGATGAGTGAACACGTACGACGAAACCACAATGAAGGGCCGGCTAAACCCTGGTGTGTCTCAAGGACACGGAGCGACCCAGGTATCCATCCATCTGCAGATGTTCTCTGAGATCTCTGTACCTCTCTGTATAGTCGACCAGGGCCGAGAATTTAATCATGAACATAGTTCGGTCACGTTTGTCAAGGAGCACGATGGCGGGTCTTTTGTGTTGGATAGGGACCATTGACGAGAAATTGTAGTTCCAATAGATTCGACACTCCTCGTTCTCAACAATAAACTCTGTCATATGACAAGGATTGATCTTTTAAGATTTCGTAAAAGTTTCCGTGCATCACCTTGTCTTTATATTGTTTTAGAAGGTTTTTAGCCTCCGCTTTCTTCACCTGTAATGTACTGTCCTCACTTCTGATGTTGAGTTTAAGGCCAAGGGTCTCAGCTGCCTGCTCTGCGGCTTTGTAAAGGAACGCTCCTTCCCCAATTACTTTGTAATTCCTGACCAGTTAGTCGCAGATATTTTGTTCATGGCGATAGGTTTGACGACCAAATCCGTCGAAGAAGGTACTTGTATCTACTTCGGAGAACCTCTTCCACTGATATTGTATCCTGAATGCGGCTCTCAGGCACGCCCAGGTATTTATAGGTCTCTCCAGCGCTAATGTGTCTGATAGCACTTCCGCCACAAGCTCAGGGTCCTTATCTATACCTGCTATCCGTCCACGTTTCAGATGAATCTTGGTATAGTTATCTAATCCAAAGTCCATAATGATTTTCCGTGTGTACCCTTCGACGATACTAAGAGCATCTCCGAGATATTCTTTTCCAGAAGATTTCATTCATGAATGACCTTATGCTCACGGAGATTAGGTCTACCACAGAAGTACTCTTGAGAATCATGGAGTGCGAGAGATAGTGGCAATAGTGTGATGCAGAAGAGAAGAGGGCTCATTGCGTTATTTACCTTCAAAGACACCTCTCTGGAAAGTGACGCTGTTGGTTGTCACACGATGTTTTCCAGAAGTAATAGTAAATCTGGTCTTCCAAAAGGGCATTAATCTCTATGCATCCTACTATATGTGAATGAACCTTTAAGCTTTTCAACAGACAAATGATAAGTCTATGTGAAGTTCAATCAAAAGCTTTTTGGTTATCAATCTAGGCCATCGGCGATTGTGCTTGTGGTTTAGAGCGTCTTTGCAGACACTCCTGTAGTTCAGCAGGGTTTCCCGACAGCCTGCTGCGCTTCTTTAGTTAGTGGGAGAGGGAACACAAATGGATGGGATGAGAAATGTAAAAAATGCCATTTTCGCATTTTATCGGCCTACGTTTGAGATTCCAAAATATGGATTGTGTTTCGCTCACGGTTTATAAATTTTTAACTACTCCTTTAATTACCTTTAATTTTCGCATTCTATCCACCCATTTTTGTAAAGTTGAACTTGATTCGAAAGGGCCGGGCCTATAAAAATACAATTAATTATCGCGTATTCTTGAGTTTGTATTTTCTTCCGGTTTATCTTCAACCTGTATCATTTTCAGTTTGTACTTATCGTCTTCGATTTCTTGGAAATCTTTTTCTATATTTTATACTATGCGTGCGAAAACATTTAAAACTTTTACTTAATTTTTTCCCGATCTTGAAATGCGTCAGGGACATGATTGAGACTTCTTTGTCCATAAATAATTTCATAGTCTTACTACAATAACCCAAGAGCCCATACAGCTTGTTTACCTGTAGGGTTTTTGAAATTATGAAGCCATTTCGAAGCAAGATGATCAGTGATAACTTTGAATGAATATCCTTCTAAATATGGCCTGAATTTCCGAATTGCCCAGACTAGGGCTAAACATTCTTTCCCAGATGCTGAGTATCTTCTTCCAGGCCCGTGCAATCCTCTAATTGCGAAAGCTATAACATATTTTCGCCTTTTATTGTTTATGTTAATACGGCTCTTAATCCTGTATCGGTAGCATCAGTTTCAAGTTGAAATTTGCTTCCAAATCAGGGCAGACTAAAATTTGTTTTCTATACCACGATGCCATTCCTATCAACCTTTGCATGTACTGAGATACACTGAGAGAAATGACCTTATTTTTAGGTACCTAACAAGTGTTTACAGTATAATTTAACGCGAGTTAGAAGGCGCTGAAATATGTCCGGAACGTTCGCTCATCCGGAGGGTAGCCTATGGATCGGTACATTCCCTTACCTGGGACAACGCATGCTATTATCGGTTTCGAATCTTCGTCCAGCGGTATATGATGATATTCCGGACAAAGATCGATTCTTGACATGTGTTTTGCCGACCTCATGAATCTAAGATTTCTAAAATTATAGAAATTGGGTATAAATCCTTCTTAGTTGTTTCATTAACTTTTCTGAAATCTCGACAAGATCTATATTCACCATTAGGCTTCTTAATCATCACTTTTGGATTTGACCAGTTGCTGTTCGAGGCTATATTATTTTCTCGTGAAATTCTTATCTACTTCTTCATACATAAATTCTTCAATTTTTGGTGATACGCAAAGTATCTCTGTTTAGTTGGTTCATGACCCCGGATATATACTTTTTAAGTTTATTCAAGTGTTTTGGTTTCAATTCTATACCTTGATTACCATCCTCACTCTTAATCAAGGTTTATAAAAATCAACCTTTAAATTCTCTATTCTTATTCCTCTCATGTAAGTTCGTATTTATTTTGTTCTCGCTCTTTATTTTATTTATATCTCTTCTGCTCATCTAATCTATTGACACCCACGCTGGCTTGTGCCAGTGTTGCTTTGCTCGTATCATGATCGTATGATCTTTAAAATTGATCAGAAGGTGAAATCTTGTTTCATCCGAGTTGTTTATGTCCGAGTCCAAATATTCTGTCGGTGTATTAATTCGTTGGTTATTTTTTTCCTTTAATAGCCACCTCGCGCGTTTCCCTGATCATTTGTATACCAACAATCACGCTGAAATTGGCCTATTTTCCTGCAGTTGTAGCATGTAATTTTCTCTCGCGATCTATGATTTAAATTTGGTTTCCTAGATTTGGATCCATGGAATCTTGTGCACTTTGATTCATTTCACCTTTTCTTTTTTTCCTCGTATCTCCTTGATGTAAATTTATAACGTTTTCATTCTGTCTCTTATCTTGTTTAACATCTCCCTTATCATCGGACTTATTTTCGTCCTCTTTCGCGTTACATAAAAGCCCTGGTATTTGTGGATTATTTTCATTTTGCTGTGTCTGTGAGTTTCCTAACAGCTGACTTATTGTATTCAACAATTGGTTCGCTGGATTTGTATTTGGAAAATCGTGGGTTTCTTCGGAATTTAGAGTGTCCCAGATAATTGTTATTATTTCCTTTTGAATCTGGGATTAGAAAACCTGGAATCTTCATTCGGAAATCTGGGTTTGAATTGACTATTTTGATCTGGATTTCGTTTCTGATTTTATTCCTGATTCTAATTTATAGTATTATTCAAAATTTCAGTATCTTCCTTATATCTCCTACTTTTATTGTTTTCATTTTCTTCTCTATCTAAAAAACTTAATTCTTGACCTTTCATTTTCGATATTGCCAATTCTGTTCCCCATTCGCGTCCCAAAATTTATAATTCTGTAAAATTTGGAAAAGCGTTTCTCGCATCATCAATAAACTGTTCCAAATGTAGCCAATCACCTATATTTACTTGAAACCAACTTAGAACTTCTTCCTCAAATACTGCATCTAAATTTGCTAAAATATATATTTAATTAATTTTGTACTTCTTCCGAATCTTGATGAACTATTCAAAAAATGAGTAGGAATATTTTCTGTATTATTGATGAAAATAATTGCCAAGTTCGACATGATCTGGAAAGGTGTTTGAATCATGCTTGAAGGGAATTAAGTGCCGGAAAGTTTTGTGAATTTGTCTTGATAATTCTATTATCATTTCGGGTATCTGAATTTAATGTATTTAGTCGACTGTCTATAAAATGGTCTTGGGAATTCGAGCGTTTCTTCTCTTTGACCGCTGTGTCTATTATTTATTATCTCTTTCGTTGCACCTGCTAACGCGTGTCGTTGCGCAATAAATTACAAACCTCTTTCCTCAATATGAACCGTATTTTGCATATGTCGCGATTTGTTATCCAGATTTGCCATCCAGATTTGCCGAATTTTGTGCAGTCATATTTAATATTTTATCGATTCTTTCATTTAATTGTCTAACCTCATCTGAAAATTCTTTTATTTTCAATTCATCACTTTTATATTCTTCGAAATCAACTAGTTTCCTGTGTGCCACTCTGGAATTAGCATTTTTTCTAGGAATAAATCAATTTAGAATGTCTTTTTTTTGACTCTCTCGTTTTGTGTTTCCTGTCTTTCATCTATTTCTTTGCACCATTTTTTGCGTCCTAGTCCAGCTTTTTCTCTCCATTCTTTTTCAATTCTTTTTCTTCCCTTTTTCAGAGTTTCCTCTTTTTCTAAATGATTCAACTCTTATTTCCTTTTATTTCTTCCTAAGGTTTTGAGTTCATTTCTTCTTATTTCAATTTTCTTTTCTAATGAGTTCAATTCTAATCGCGGCATGTTTACTTCTTCAAACATATAGCCTAATTCATTTGGTACCCTGCAATTTCCTAGCGTATTCTCAGTATTTGGGGAAACAAACAACCGCATTTCTTTGTGATCCTTCATTTCGTCTCTGTGTGTTTGGGATACTCGCTTGAACTCTGTCTCTTTTAGTCTGTGTCGGTGTTATGTAGTCTTTACTACTATTTTGTTTATTGCACCTTGTGCTGGTTGTGTTTTCCGCTCAATTACTTCTCTACCTTCCATGAATTCAAAGCCCCAACCTATCATGTCTCCTATACTTTCGTTCCAGTTCAAATTGTTTTCTGCTTTTTCGTTCCCTTGATTTTCCCTGATCACAAATTCATAAATGTAGTTTTTTTTTCAATTATTCAATCTAGCTCAGTCGTTATCTGATTGAAAACCAGCACGTTCACTCAAGTGAGCGTCTTGATTTTCCTACTCAGTGAGACGCGTTGTCTGACAAGGTACTGGATTTATCCACTGGGGGCACGGGGCGGGTTACGCACTAAAATTTTGGCACTGCATTCATCACTTTGCACGGCCAGTTTCTTCCAACTGACACCGTTTGGCTTTTTTCTAACTTTTGTAATTCCCTTTCAAATTCTCTCTAGTTTTTTGGTATTACTTTTAACAATTCTTGTTTTTGAAACCCGATTCAAGCATTTTCAACATTTTTATATCCTCCACTTGTACGATCAAGCTTTCCGAAGTACATACAAGCCGTTTGTTATCAGGGTCGGTTTTATCACATTTTTATTGGCGATGGTCAAGCTTCAAATAGCTTTTCCTTTGTTGTAAGAGCGAAGGCATCCTCGCTTCCTCAATTTTTGTTTTTGAACGAGCAAAGTAGGTATTTGTAGGTGTTGAGGTACTTAAGCGGCCTTGCCGCAAAAAGTGTACTTTGCTGGCGTATGCGCATTCGTTATTTTCGCTCTTAACACTTTTATGCTTCCTACATTTTTCTTCAAACTAACTTCATACTCAAGACGTTATTTCATGAGAAAAGCTCGGACACCGTACTCCTGTTACATAAAGTATCGTGTGTACCGAGGGGGCGAAATATTTTTATGGTCTCACGTATTTTTGCTATAACTCGGCTGTAAATCAGTCTTGAAAACTAACTTTCAGCCGTAAAATGACCCAATATACTACTTTTTGGTTTTGGCCTCAAAGAGCGGAAATAAGTTTCAACTTTTTAATTCATATTTGTCTATTCAATTTTCATGAATAGAAAAAAATCATCAACGTTGTATTTAATACTTCTAATCCAACTAAAATTTTATAGAATTAATTTCTTTCCTTTTCTAAGAGGAATAATTTTTATGTCTGTGATGAAATCGAAATTTTTGTTATCATCCTTTCTTTCCACGGAGAATTGGCCAAATTTTTTGTTAGGAAAACTTCTAAATCTTCTAAACATGCATAATTAGAGTGACTTATTAATATGAATGTCTATTTCTTTATGCAGGAACTCATTTCTAGCGGTTTGAGCTGGCTAGTAGAACCTGTTATATGGAAGTATACAACAGATCCAGCCTCATCACTAACTGATCAGCTGTGGGAGAATTATGCGCTTGTCTGGCAACAGGTTTGGATTGCTACAGCTTTCAAAGGAGCTACTGCTCCGGATAGGTACTACACGGATATATCTTACCACGTGGAGAATCATCGTCGATGGCTAGCGATAATTGAAAAGTATTCCTCGCGCATAAAATTCAAGGGAGCCTTTCTAACGGGTTGGCAAAGGTATGATCATTTCAGTGTACTCTGCGAACTGCTTCCTACTGCTTTACCGTCTCTAGCAGTCAATCTAGCTGTTTTCCGATCAAGCGATCCCAACAGTTTTCCAATTGATGTACCGACCAAAATCACAGAGGCTCTTCTATGCGACGGTGGTATATCCCTGAGCGTTCCTGAACCACAGCACGACTGGACGAAATGCAACTATCATGGAGTACTTGTTTATGCTGCAACCCTTAAGCTCTTTTCTATTCAAAAAGAATTAAGTAGGATGAAAGAGGAAAATACCTTCATAGGTTGGCTAACTCCGTACAATATGAAGTACTCATTTTCGAATCCAAGTCATGTAGAGCATGCTGTTTCCGACCTGGACAGGTACAAGATAGAGGTTTTGCACCTTGAAAAAGAGATGAGGGTAGCCATGGAGGGTATTTACGACAATTACACAATCCAAGAGTGGTTGGAAACACATCTAGTGCCACTGAACGACGAAATTGAAGGGATCTGGCAAGCGAAGGAAAAAATGTTGGCAAAAGAATCTTGGCCAAGAAGACCTTTGAGTAAACCGGAGTTGTAATAAATTTTATAAAATTATGGTTATTTTATAAATAACCAGGAAGCGACAGTGGATTTATTTTCTGATCGGGAATTTTTTAAATTTTTTGTTAGAATCTTAGACGTATCGTCTGGACGTGGTTGAGACGTCATTAAAAAAAATTTTATTGGCTTACAATGTTACTGAATTTTTGTAAAGTTGAAATATACTTTTTATAGCAACTAATATTGAATTGGCTACCTAGATTATAATTTATTATATTACATTGTATTATATTAATAATATATTATTACTTTTGGTTCGCTATTTTTCATTGTTTCACTCTTCATTACTAGAAAATAACGCAAGAATGCAGATGAACAGTATTTTTGTAGCTCCGAGACCTAGTTATATGATACCAAAATTATATCATAATGTACAGAAATAAATGTTTTATTTGATGAATGTTATAAAATTTGAGTGCTAAAAACTTTTAGTTTCCTATTTTTTAATTTTGGACTCTACAATCATGAAAAATAACTCCAGAATGCATATGAACAGTATTTTTGTGCATACTTATAGAATTTTATTCGAAGTTTCTCATTTTATTTATCTTGATCAGTTATAATAGGAGATTCAGTTTACCATCCACAAACACAGAAATCTGTTGCACCGAATAGTCTAACTAATCTAATCTTTGAAACATAGTTTACGTCATTAAGACAAGATGGTTCTTTTTTCAATCAAGAAATTAAATGCAACTCTTTGTGAACATATCTGTGAGCAATCGCCTGGAAAACGAGAGGTCCTGGATTCGGCTCCCAGCGGAGCAAGTAAGGCTGTCCTTTTTCCACAGAGATTTCTGCTTAGTATTTTTTTGGCTCAAAGACTTATTTAATTCAAGATATATAACTTTTCAATCAATTTTTTGGGAAAAAACTTGATTTTCAATCTAGCAGGTATATCTGTTTAATAATCCCCTCTGGAAACTCCGCCGCTGTGTATTGATACCACTGTTAGAATACTGCTGAGGCCACAGCATGCAGGACGGTGGTCATGTTGAGCTGAGTGCTGTTAAGGCAGATAACAGTTATCAACAGTCTAGCTAGCAAGAACATCTGCCGAACGCGGGAAACAGTGGAACAACGGCTGTACCTGTTGATGATACTTTGGGTAGCTCAACGTTTCGCATTCAACCACCTGAACAGGAATACCGTTTGAGAGCATCAACAGGACAACACAAATGATAGAAGAATTGATGCGTCTGTGTAATCGAAGCGTGGAGTTCGAAACTTAACGTGAGAAGGGACACCATTGCAGGTCAAGGTTTCCAGCGAAATATCTTTTCATAACTTCGAAGTAAAGTTTTTAACATCTCAACTTCATCAGGCATTTTACTTAGTCTGTGGCTGATGATAAAACACCTGGTTGGAAGACCCGAGATAGATTTTGGAAAACACTAGGTAATGATAATGTGAGGATGCCGGATAGTGTCTGTTGAGAATGCTTTGGCTAGCGTGAGTGATTTGCAGCCAACCACTTCAACAGGAATACCGTGGAGAGTATCAACTGGAATACATCAATGAATGGAGAGTTGATGCTTCTCTACTATTAGATCGTTCACGTGAAAGATCTTATCATTAGGGTTAAGGGCATACACAATAATCTTCTCATCTCAAAAAACCGAGCTCTGGAGATTAAGCGAGGGGTGGAAGTGGCGGGAGGGAACGCCAGTAATGAACATCACTTAGAAGAAGCTTCACTACAAGATCGAGTGAAGACTTATAAGGTAATATAACGCAATCATGTTATTGATGTTCCTGTGAAACCGAATGCACAGTGATGTGATGCGCCTTCATTTCGTGGCATAGAATAGTGGGCAGAGTGTGAGAAGAGAACATGACCGTCTCTTCTCACTTGAGGACCTGCATCTAGCTATAAGAATAAAGGACCAGAATCTAGCAGACCAGAAACGCTTAGTATCTGTCAACAGATTGCTTTTAGAGGTTGAAATAGCTACCATCAAAATAGAGGCAGGACAAGAGCCTCTTCTTAATGAAATCGCTGTATGAAATGTGGATAATGAAGAGATGATTGAAGCTGGGGGCATAGGTGCTAGGGATAATGAAGAAGAAGTACTGGGCCCGCTTGCATTACATCCGGACATCAACGTCCACGTTGATTTAAACGGAGAAATCCCAGGAAAACTTCAGCATCTTGGAAGGAATTTCGGTCGAGCTTCATTGGAGTTCAGACATGTAGAACCAACAAAAAGGCATTCTCTACCGAAGATGTTCATCACGAAGGATCTGCATGCACTCATAGGGCACCTTGGCAAGAAGTAAGTAAGGAGAAGTAAGTAAGGAGCAAATCGGGCCGGTTGAGCCAATATAAGAAAGGAAATATAACCAGAAAGATGATACACCATTTTATCAACTAGAAAAGGAAAGGGCCAGCGAAATCCTTATAATGGAGCCTACTAATATCACAGGCGCATACGTTTCAGCGGTTGTAGGAAGATTCAATACTTAGAAAGCTCCAGGTCCGGACATGGTGCAAAATTTATGGTACAGGTACTTAAGAAGTGTCCACACTGCATTGGTGCACCATCAGGAAGTTTGCGACTAAAATCCTGTTGAGGAACAGTTGGTAGCTCTAAAAAAGCATCCAGAAGTGATGCAAGTTGCCTTCAACACACTCTGCCGCTATGTAATGACATTATCATTACAAGACGAACTCTGGACCACACAAGTAACTCAATATTGTGCCTGCCGAAAAATCAGGTGAAAAGACCCGAAATAAATTTTTGACGTGAAAAAATCATTTCAAAGAGCCTCGGTGGCTCAGATGTTTGGCGCTCGTATTTACTACTAGAGGTCCGGGGTTCAATCCCTGAGTCAGTACCGCTGGAAATTTTCCTGTTTGCTTCTACCGAGGTTCTGGTGGTTCGGATTACACCTTAAACTGCAGGTCCCTTCATCATGCACTTGACTGCATCCCAGTCTGTGGATGGTGGGGTAAAAAACCAGGCTGCCCAATAAGTCAAATTAGGCATACTAGAACATGAAAGTCGGAAAGTTTCAGGATGTCTTCACATGTTACGAAAAAGATCATCACACAAAGTTTTTCGATGCAAACTCGCATGGCTTGTATTTGAGAATACTTGAAGAATCGCGACAGGTTAACCCATTCATATTCGGTTACAATAATTGAAGTTCTCTGAAAAATTAGGTCCTTCTTCTGTTTCTATTGGATAAGGAAAATGGATTGAGTAATTGTATTTTGAGTTGACGCAAAAGCAATAAATGATCAAAAATACATCATTTTCAAGAAAACTCCAATTTCGTTGGGATTTTTTTTTCTTAGGTGTTGCACTTTCCCAAATATAATTTGCGTTTTGGTTTTTAGAATAAAATGAAGGAGTAATATCGAGGGAGGAGAAGAAGATCTGGACGCTAAGAAAAGGGTCTATCACAATGAATATACAAGTTAAAATAGGAGGCTGTTTATCGCCACTTATAAATATGGCGAAAGTCGCCGGTCGGAAGCCAATTCTGGCAAGAAGGTTGACTTCTGGAAAAAGGGCTTGTTCCTCTAAGAATCAAACAATAATGGAAAATTTCAACTTTTTAATTTTGATTCTTACAGTTTAAACAATGTTTCATGGGGCAGTTCTCGAAATAATCATTTACGATTGTCCGAACCCTTTTTTTTTAAACCAAATGTAGTAGAGTTTCTTGAAACGCATTCTTGTATGCACTCCTAGGACACGAGGGCTAGTTTCCGTCAAAATACTTGAACAATAACCGGAAAATTTCATTTTATATGAACACAAATCGTTATGCTTCCATTTTTCTACTTCGCGAAATAAATTTACAGTTTGTGCATGTTTATTTGAAGATCAAGGCGAATATTTTACTTATGTTCTTCTAATTTATAACATTTCAATGTGAGTCAGAGTTTATGGATGCGGCAACTCATGAATGTTAATAAATGGAACGAATAGACTTTTCATGCTTTTTTGGGAACCTTATAACTTTTTTCAGAACAAAAAATGGAATCCTAATTATTTCACATTTTTGCGGTGGAACTTACTATCTCTCTGCATTCCAAAGTGAGAAAAGGTGCTCTGCGCGGGCGATCACAAACTTGTCCCCGGCTACCTGCGAAGAATGCAATCACCATTGAGCTGCAGCGCACTATAATACAATGTTCTCCATTTTCCAAGTCCGTGGGAGGCGGGAAGGCTTGCATGCAGCTGGCAGAAGGCATTGAGGGGTAACTCAGTGGTTTGGATGAAGTTCCGAATAGGAATGGGATAATCGTTAGGGAAAATTATCGATAAAATTTGTCCGTTATCGATAATTATCTTTCGGAATAAAATTTGATTATCTAGCTAGAAGAAAATGAAAATACTTGAATTTTCGATCAATATAATTTCAATTCAATTTATTATAAAAAAAAAAAATCAAGCATCAAATCTTTAGAAACTTGTAATTTTGTCTTAGAAAAAGAAGCTTCTCGGCCATATCGGGGGTTACTGCGTCAGGCGAGAACGTTTGTCTGTGATTAAATTTTCTGCCTGCTGTCAATGGTAAATTATCGATAACTATCATTAAGCTCGCCAGTTTTCGATAATTAACGATACCAACGCTTGTCGATAGTTATCGATAATTTCCCATCCCTAGTTCCGAAAAGGTGATTCTTCCGATTATGGATACGATAGAGAAAATTTGGGACAAGGCGATTTTCATTGTGGAATCATGACTAAACCATAATTCTCATGGTTTGTAGCGTTTATTGAAGCCAATACGCTAAATCTCACAAAATGTTTTTGGTGAAGTTAGTAGATCTCATTGAGGTTCACATTTTTTTATCAAAGATTTTTTTGTCTACGAGTAATAGTTTTCGCAAAAACGATTACACTGAATCTTTTAAAAAACCCAGAAAATTAATTTATTTTGCGTTTCGGGAAGGGCCAGGGGTTTGATCAACATTATTCTTGTAACCAGCAGGAGCGGGTCCAGCCGGCCATATACGAAGTTCGAAGAGAATCGGAGATTCCTGCTATTCATAACTTCATCCGGCAATTACTGTACAATTTACACTATCGAAATGATAATTTATCTTTCATTGGACTATTTATGTGAATGAGTGAGAAATATCAAAATTGAAATCTAAACTATATTTTCAAACCTGACATAATGGTGCAGATTTTATTGAGCACATTACTATCTTAGAAAGAAATATGAAATAAGTAGGTAATTTGGGAGAAAGGGGATCATCGAAGAAATTATCTCTGCAGGGTACCCAGCATTGCAGGCGGGGCAGTTTGAACGAATTATGTCAGTGGGGAAAACTCAAAAACATACCTGAACAACTGAAAAGAAAGGTCCTGACAGATAGCGTAAACGTAAAGGACGTAAACCGAGTCATGACCGAACGTTTGGGCAAGAACTGCATAGTCGAAGTCTTTTCTAATAAAATTGCTTTTCTCTAATCATTCTATTTGTTATTTTTATCAAATAATATATTTTATTAGAGAAGCTGTGCTACAAGCTATTAGCAGAAATGATCATCACGCCTAATTTTTAAATTGTTGGTAAAGCGTCTCATTTATTATTATATTATTATTGTCGTTGGAATATACGTTGATATATGCGTGGATACAGAACCGGTACTGGCCGAAAAAACTGAGGGTACCATTAAATAAAGACTGGTACCAGTAATTTTTTTCATCAGTTTTTTTTTTTAATTTTGTGTGAAGAAATTTGTGTAAGACGAGATCCTAGAGAGGATGGGCATTGTGACTGGATTCAGTTTTCCTTCACAGCTCAACCCTCTGGAATCCATCATGCCAAGGAAGATTTTTAGTCAACGACTGATGGTTCCTGAGGAAATTGACCGCACGTAATAAAACTCACAGCAGTACTATAAAATAGACAAACATAATCTGGGATAATAGTAGCAAAATAATAGGCGAAGATAATAGCTAATCAAACTTTTTTTGTGGGTAACAGAATTCATAGTTAGTTTTTTTTTAAACAAATAAATTGTTTATATTTTTCAACAATTTATTCAAACAAAGAAATGAACTTTGCTTATGTAGCAACTGAACCATTTGGAAATAATATTTTGAACTACAAAAATAAATTTTTTTTAGTCGAAATATAGTTATCGCTTGTCCGCCTTCAGCTGTTTTGTGTAGCGCTAACTCTGCTATAGAATTCAATTTTGTGTGATCAATAATTAACAAACTAACATTCCGACATGAAAACTAAGATAACCATTAGAATCGTCTTCCCAATATCTACCTGTGCAATTTATTAGTCTTTTGGAATCAATAATTTTGGACAGTAAGCATCCGATTACCAGATAATTGTCCAGCATTACCATCTCAAAGCTGGCCATAATGGCAGAGAACGTGTCATCGACGAGTTGAGAGAAAGATACTGGATCACCAACATTCGGTCAGCAGTTTGCAGTTCCTGGATTTCGTGTCGCGAATGTCAGCATAGAAGAGCGAAGCCAGCTGTTCCACGAATGGCACCGCTACCGTCTCCCAGGCTGCAGACAAATATCAGACCTTTCACAAACACCGCAGTGGACTACTTTGGTCCTATGAATGTCACGATTGGTCGCCACCACGAAAAAAAGGTATGGGGTTTTGTTTACCTGTCTGACGGTCCGCGCCGTTCATTAGGAGATAGCTGCGTCTCTCACAACCGATTCTATGATAAAAGTCTTTCGTCGTATCATAGCTCGTCGGGGAAAACAACTGCGACTTTACTCTGATAATGGCACCAATCCAAGAGGTGCATCAGAAGAGCTACGAAGAGCGATTCAAGAACTGGATCAAAACGAGATTCTGCGTCAGACGTCAGGAAAACGAATGGAATGGCATTTTATCCCTCCCTCAAGCCCTCATATGAGAGGTTGTTGGAAAAGGTTAGTAGGTTCGGTGAAAAAGGCCCTATCAAACACGCTGTAAGAGAGAGCACCTAAAGAAGAAATTCTGCAAACGCTGATGGCTGAAGCAGAATACTCGGTCAACTGCCGACCTTTGAGCCATGTTTCCGACGACCCAAACAATGACAAAAGTCTGACACCAAATGGTTTTCTACTGATGACACCTGGGGGAGCGCATGCAGCCCATGGAGCACCGTGTTCTTTTCCCGATGCAGATATGCTTTGCAGACAGTGGCGAATTTCACAATGTCTAGCCAACCAATTTTGGCAGCGCTGGATTAGAGAATATCTACTGTACGAGTGGCTGATGTACAGACAGCTATGGGACTATTGCATAAGCCCGTTGCAAAACTGTGCCCCCTAAATGTATTTTAATGTATTCCTATGTGTGTACTACGAATACAGGGAGGGGAAATGTAATGGCGCATTTAATTTTTATGTGTAATTCTCATTTTTGTATTATTTTTATTTGCGCCAATAACTACTGAGAAATTTTGTGTTCACGTTTTCATGATGACAAAAAAAAATATTGTGTATAGGGCTCTGAGAGACTCAAGTACGAGGCGGACATTAGGCAAACTGCGAAGTAAAAACCAGTGTTCTGGTGGCAATGACAGTAAAAGGGTCGCTCGTGATTTTTGAATTAACGCAATTTGTCCTCAAAATTAAATCTCTACCTTTTGTTCAATTATTCATTCATACCGCTTTATGATAAATAATAATCATTTAATAGATATAAACTTCTTGGTGTTTCAACAATAAACAGTATCTTTTGTGATATACTAGGAAACTGCATCATTCGAAACTTATTCCTGACCTCACGATTATTAACAATGCCTATACAACCGAATTATCTTAAGTACTGTTTATATCATCGCGAACGGTAGAGATCCTCTGCTGGCAATGGTCAGGAATCACGAAATGAGTGGGGAAGGAGCGTTCCTTTACAAAGCCGCGGAGAAGGCAGCTGAAACCCTTGGCCTGGAACTCAACATCAGAAGCGAGGACAGTATATTACTCCATCAAGATGCCTCACTTCTCAAAGTACAGGTGAAGAAAGCGGAAGCGAAAAACTTCCTGAAACAACTTGAAGACAAGGTGATGCATGGAAAATTTTACAAAATTGTAAAAGATCAATCATTGTCACATGAGTCAACGTTTGCTTTTCTCAGATCACCTGGACTCAATTCAGGCACCCAGAGTTTTATTTCCGCGTGTCAAGACGGTGTGATTTCTACCTTAGCATACCGTAGGAGCATATTATACGTCAAGAGGTCAAGAGGCCGACTACAACATCAACGGCAAGGAAACCGAGAAGATGGAGAGGTACAAAGATCTCAGAGAACACCTACAGCGGCATCATCAAGGATATTCGGTTAAATTAATTGTTCTCATCATCGGCGCTCTTGGAGGTGCGACGCATTCACTGGTTAGTAACCTGAAAGCCATACCCGTGTGCCAAAAATATGCCGTGGCACCTGCTGGATGGATGCAAAGAGCAGTTATACTTGGATAGCCACGTGTCCTTGAGACACGAGGGTTTTTGCTGGCCCTTCATTATAATTTTTTCGTGCATGTGTTCACTTATCTCACGGTCGCGAGACGTGACCATAGGTGTATTTTACTGCGGTTCAACTGGGAGCTTGTATTATTTTTCCTGAATGACAGTTGCTCCCGGGTGGACCCTACGGTGGTTGTCAAACCAATGTTT
>WSXT02242047.1:0-30559 GCA_011762715.2 Neuroterus valhalla | reverse complement strand
TTGTATTATCTTGTTCCTTAGAGGGCTATTTAGCCCTAGGGACTTTTCTTTAATAAATACAAATACAAATACAAATAAAACCATTTGGTTTAAAGTTGGACTACTTTGTTAAATTTTTTTCTCTTGTTCAAAACTCATTTCTTTCATTGAAAATTTGATAATTTTTATAAAAAATTTATTTTCATTTCATCATTGGAAAATAATTCTTTACTAAAAAGGATTATTTTTCAACAAAATAGTTGCATTTTCAAGAAAATAATTCGATTTCTAACCAGGTATAGTAGAATTTTGGAACAAGAAGTGGTGAATTCTGAATAAAGATTATTTTAAAAAGCCACCAACAAAAATTTACATTTAATAAAATAAGATGTATTTTTGTATTTACCATTACCGCTGCAGTGACATCTTTTGGAAAATTAGCAAACTTGGTTATAATTAGGCAACAGAAAACGTATTAAATAATATCATTACTTTTAAAGTTGAATCCACCTCCCCCCTTCTTGAATTAGTATCTGGAGAGGAAATTTATTTAATGGGAGCCTCCTTGGCAATATCGATTCTTCTTTATTATTTTAAAGCCCGAGGCATAATTATTTTCAGGAATATCGACATTTCAAGCATGACAAATTTCATTGTTACTAGACTTGGCATCTCTATTATCCTTTTAGTAATTTGAGAACTTCATTCGTAATAGTTTACTAGCATACTTTCATTATTAGAAAATATTTCATTCTGCTGCAAAAACTCACATTGCTAAGTGAAAACATAATTTTACCACTCTTTTTATATTCTTTTATATTTTAAGTTCCTTTCTTATATTGTGATTTATTTTAACTATCTTTATCTCAAATTTAAACCATTTGAAATCAAATTGTTCCGAATTTATATGTTAACTATTTTTAGTGTTTCTAATCTTTATATTCGAGAATATTCAACACTGAAACAATCCACATTCTTTTATTATGGTTTTCATTTTGCTCGAGTAGATTGACAATATTGTCGCGAGCCTACCGACTAAAATTGTCTCCCTGCAGAATCTCTTTTCCTACCAAGTGACAAAAGTAAGGCAAATCTCCCTAACCAGATTCATCACTTTTTACTGTGCGAACTACATTATTCCCACGACCGATCACAGGAGTGCCGTCCACCCTCTACAAGACTTGAGTAAAGGAGAAGGTATTTGACCTGCATCATTAACATGGACAGTATTCTGCCACTTCAAATTTTTCTTGGGGGAGAGATACCGCACTTTTGCCACTTTGGATGGAGAGAGATGCCACAGGTGAGAGATGCCGCAGGTGAGACATGCCGTAGGAGAGATGCTACAAGGGAGACTTTCCGAATGTGACTCGATGTGTCCCCTTCTTTGTCGTTTAGCAAAGGAGAAACGAATCGCGATTCTGTGTTCCACAGTTAGCACTTAAAATGCATTCGTTGGCAAATTGTCGAGGATATCAACGTCTTTTGTGCAAAAGCATAACTTGGGTATCTTTATAAGTCCTTTCAACTTTGTACCCACCCATCCCTTTGGCCTTATTCTATTCACATTGCTTTGAATTTTACGCTGAATTGGAATATTGCTAAAACGTACCTGGTACGTATATCGATGAAGAGTGGAGCGCGATTCGAAAGTAGAATCGTCGCGAAAATAAATACCAAAATTCCTCGCATCCCTGTCCATCCATCTGTCCTCAATTCAATAGTGAAAATATATATTTTTGCATATGAAGCGCCCGAGATGAATGCTTTTTCAATACAGACCAAGAAAAAAGGATTTATTCAACTATTGGGTTTGAATTGAGAAAACGTGGCGCCCGATATTTCTTTTCTTATTATATTTAGTTATCGTTATTCAGCAGATAACCGTTCTTCTATTTGAACTAGGTCACAGACTAATAATATTAATATATAAAGTAGATAGATTATAATGTATTCTTTCCATCTTCATAAAGTATATAAAGAAACAGTTATCTTATTATATAAATTTGATTCTAGGTCAGTAAGATTTGTATTTAGAAGTCATTTTGTTCAAAAATAATCTGAATAGTTCTGACACAAGGCGTAAACTCAAAAAACTTCGAAGGATGTCAGAAGGAGCGTTTGAGGCTACCTAGCGTAAAGCTTCCTCTTCTCTATCTTCCCTTCGCTTCTCCCACTTCTCTCGCTTCTCTGTCTCACTCTCTTTCCCTCGCTCGCTTGCTTGCTCTCTTCTCTCCACTCTTCGCTCCTCACACTCACACTTAGACTCTAACAGTATATCACTGTATAGCCATGTTTAGCGGAATGCCCTCTTCTTGAGGGTCGTGTTTCGTACACATAATTCATTAATTTATTATCCCTTATAAGAAAAACGTTTTGAAAATTGGTTGCTCAGTGAGATTTTCTTAGCTGACTTAAGTGGAAGTTCATGAGTTTGTGCAGAAAATCAATTTCTTAAACTGAAAAATTTAACTGTTTCATTTTTAGTGGGAAGTTGGACTGAAAGAAAAAATTTTTCCACCTAGGAAATTATTCCTTCCCCTAAAGAAAATGTTATTTTACTTATCAAAAAACAAAAGTTTTTTTCCCTCAATAATAAGTAAGCTGATTTTAAAATAACTAGAGTTCCTTCACAGCAAAATACAACAAAAAAAATACGGCTGACTCAACCTCACTTGGTTCACACAGATTCAAGTGATAATTATTTTATATGATTACCGGCCTTTTTTGTTAGGACTAATATGTCAAAAATTGAATTGATAATTGAATTATTCGAAAATCCAACTTTCAGTTATTTTAAACGGCTTGATTTATAATTTTATTTTATTACGATAAATTTTTACATTGAATAATCCATTAAAAACTTGCAAATCTTTGCTAATTTTAATGTTTTAATTGGAGGGAAATGAGACAATTCCTGGCGCCACCGTTGCGGTTTCCATGGTAACTATACTTTAGCCTTTTGTTATGGAAAAAACTTCGGTGTTCTCAGGAGAAAAACATCAGGGTCATAATATTCAGAAACTTATACGAGATATTAAAAAACTCGAATAAAAATATTTTGTATTCTTGGTGGAAAAAAAAAAATTTTTTGGCGTCATCTTTTTTAGTTAAAAAATTAGACAATTCGGCGACAATTTGTCTTTTCGAATTGAAAATTAAATCATTTCGTCGAAACTACACATATTATGTTGGAAAATCGATTTTTGGGTAGGGAATCATCTTTTCCTCCGGAAGTTAATATTTGTCTTCCCAAATTCTTCTTAACGGTTAAAAATTCAAGTTAGAAAGTCAAACATTTTTCATTTTAGTCGAATACTCATCAGGTTGAAAACCTTATGTTTGGTGTAAAATAATTTTTCAAGGATAAAATGTCACTGTTCCATTTTTGTTTGAAAATTTTTATTTTTATAGTTGAAGTTTCAACCATTTTGTTGAAAAGTTGTATTTTTGGGTTGAAAATCAATTTTTTGTAAAAAATTGAACTATTCTAGTCAAATGTTTATAATTCTGGTACAAATTCGCCTTTCTGGTTTAAAGTTCAACTACTTCAGATTAATATTTACAATTTTATTGATTCTTCATCATTTTGTGTCAAAATGAAACAATTTGTTTGAAAGTTAGTTTTCTTTTTATGAGTCATTTTTTTAAACTGAAAATTTACATTATTCCAATTGGAAATTCCATAGTTTTAGATAAAAATTATTTGTTCAGTTAAAAAACCATTTTTTTCAATTAAAAATTTGAGTACGCAATTTTTCGTTGACAATTTATCTTTCTCATTAAAACTTAATTTATCTGTTTGATAACTCAGCTCCTTCAGCTGTAGATTCTTTGTTTTCACAGAACACTCTTATGCTTGATTTGAAATTTTTTTGTTGGATACAAAATTGTACTGTTCCCTTTTTGAGTGAAATAATTATTCTTGAGTTCGAAATTTGACTATTTTGTGAAAAGTTGTATTTTTTGTTAAAAATTGTTTTTTGTCTAACATTGAACTAATCTAGTCTAATGTTTATAATTTCAGGTAGAAATTCGTCTCTCCGGTTTAAAATTCAACTGCTCCAAAAAAATATTTACGCTTTCATTGGAATCTTCATCATTTTGTGTAAAAATGTAATAATTTATTTGGAAGTTAATTTTTTTGTTTGTTGATATCTAGTTTTTTTTCAAGAAAGTTAGTTTTGTTTTTATAAGTAGTTTTTTTACTTAAAAATTTACCTTATTCCAATTGAAAATTCCATAGTTTTAGATAATAATTTATTTCTTTAGTTAAACATCCATTTCTTCAATTAAAAATTTGAGCCCTCAAATTTTCGTTGTCAATATATCTTTTTAAGTAAAACCTAATTTATCTGTTTGAAAACTCAACTCCTTCAGCTGTAGATTCTTTGTTTTCGCAGAACACGCTAATGCTTGATTTGAAATTGTTTTGTTAAATACAAAATTTTAGTTTTCCATTTTTGAGTGAAATAATTGTTTTTGCGTTCGGAATTCGATTATTTTGTTGAAAAGTTGTATTTTTTTGTTAAAAATTATCTTTTTGTCTAACATTGAACTAATCTAGTCGAATGTTTATAATTTCAGGTAAAAATTCGTCTTTCCGGTATAAAATGTAACTACTCCAAAAAAAAAAATTTACAATTTCATTCGAATCTTTATCATTTTTTGTAAAAATGTAATAATTTTTTTGAAAGTTCATTTTTTTGTTTGCTAAAATTTAGCCTTTTTTTCCATGGAAGTTAGTTTTGTTTCTATCAGTAATTTTTTTAAACTGAAAATTTACCTCATTCCCATTAAAAATACCATAGTTTGAAATAAAAATTTATTTTTTAAGTTAAACATCCAACTGTTCTGGTTACAGATTCATAATGTTATTTGAAAATTTATCACATTGGTTGAAAGATTGATTATTTTGTTGGAAATCCGTTTTCTTGGTTATCGAAAATTGATGTTTTTCGATTGTTAGTTTAACTATTCCAATTTTTGAAAGAAATTGTTTTTTCATTGTTGAAAATTTCAGTCAACTCATCTCGTGTTATAGGGCCACTTGCTGTAGTACCGGCCTCAAGGCTGTTAATGCTTGAGTGATTTTGTCTCTCCTCCGAGCGTCGCACGACGGCCCACTCGATCGAAAAGGCAGTGCCTATTAGTATAGAAGTTGTTTACTTGGAGACTTGCGGTGTACGTATTCACGCACCAGTTCAGAGACTATACATACGGTCTTGATTGTTTACGTCAGCGTGATCGGTCGTCGCTTCAAATCTGATTCAAACTGGATTTGAATTGCTTTCGTTGTAGGGTCGCCAACCCCCGTTACCGGCCTTATAATGCGAGATGAGTGTATTCTTTTCAAAATTGATTCATTTTGCAATGTTTGATCTGTTGTGTTGAAGGGAATTTGAAATCGTCCGCCGAATCGCGCCACTCTGAGAGTATTAATCTTTTTATACATGTAATACATTCTTGAAGAAGGAAGTTACAATGGGAGAGAGAAGCTTTTGACTCGAAATTAATTTCGAACTGATAATCAAGTTTCGAAACATAAGGATCGACGCTTCTTCGTGAAATAAGTTTGACTCAATAAGGTGCAGAAATGTGTAGAGATCTCTCTCATGAGTTGAGTTGGCTTCTCTGATCTCCTTAGAATCGGTACCTTTGGGCAAAAGTTCAAGAGCTCATCCGCACGTAACCACTATCGTAAAGAGAGTTCGAGACGCCTTTGATCGAGAGTCTGAATACAATTCGAGGCACGCACGAAATTACTTGGTACACTGGCGGCAGCTCGCCCTTAAAGAGCAAAGTGAACTTTATCTACGGTTGTGTAGGATGATACGGCCCCGTCGAGATAAGAACTTCTTGTGAGCCATCCTTGAAAGTATACTGTTCTAGTAGAATATACAAAGAAAGTTCAGAATGGATGGGTGGGTGGATCTATTATTCTCACAAAATCATCCGAGGGGACAACTTTGAAAGAAGAATCTAGACGAAAAACTTGGTCCAGTAATCATTCCTTTGATGTTACGTGAGAAAAGTTTAGAGGGTGAAGCTTTATTGGAGAAAAGTGAATTTGTCCGACACAAAAGTTCTAATGATTGGGCAATGTGAATGAGGTGTATCAACTTGAAAAAGTCCGAATTTTGTTTTCTGAATTTGTTTGTTGGATTCTTGGTTTCTTCTACAGAAGACTTCCGTTTAGCTGAACCGCTACGCGACGTAAAAATTCGTTTAGCTGCACTCGGGAGAAATTCCCACCACTGCCCCCCTCCGCATGGGTGTTTCTAAAAGTGACTTCTAATTGATTGCTACCGTCAGTTGCCATGTCTGCTCGAGAGTAGTGGGGGTAGAGGGAGCCGCTTGAGCTCAGCTTAACGAGCGCGGAAACGTTCAGGTAAATGGAAGTTCAGCTAAAAGAGACTTCAGCTAAACGGAAGTCTTCTGTATTTCTAAGGATTTCTTGATTGGACTACATGGAAAAATTGCCCAAATAGTCTTGAACAATATTAGAGCTTTTTAGAAGCCCAACCGGTTTCCCCTTATTGAGGCGGACCTTATTAGGACCCGCTCTTGTCTGAATTAGGCAATCCTCTAAATTTGGAAAATATTTTGAAAACATATAAGTCACGAAAAGCCAGGAAAAAGTTTTTTTTACGAAAGTTGAACTAAAGGTTGTTTAGAAATGATTTAGGAAACCGAAGTAACCCTGAGACGTATATAGTTTATCAGGGTGGCGGCTTGACCGGGAAACCGGGATGGACCGGGAAATGACTGGGGATTCAATTTAAAAACCGGGAAATTACTTGATTCAATCAAGGAAATTCTGAATTTGACCGTAAAAATACGAGGCATGACCACTTTCTTTTTATAAATTGGAAACAGATCTTATTATTTGATTTAAATAATGTAACGTTCCTTTGGTCTGATTCTGACCATATATGAATATACATAGGACTTCCGTTTAGCTGAACTCTCGTTGAGCTGAACTTCCATTTACCCGAACGCTCCCACGCTCGTTTAGCTGAACTCAAGCGGCCCCCTCTACCCACAGAAGAAAGCGAATGACGGCAGCAACCAATTAGAAGTCACCTCTAGAAACATCCATGCGGGGGGGGGGGGCAGTGGTGGGAATTTCTCCCGATTTCAGCTAAACGAATGTGTGCTTCGCGTAGCAGTTCAGCTAAACGGAAGTCTTCTGTATCTGTACTTTATGTTGCTGTGAAAAGTTTTTTTTAGCTGACTCAAGTTTGATAATCAAATTGGTGATAGCCCAAACATAGAAAGAATTATTTTCTCAATTTTTTAAAGAAAAACTGTATTCATCACGTTCTATTTGCTTTCTCATTTATCTGACTTGGGACAGGGAATTTCAGAAAATAATAATTATATTTTCTATTCTAGGGCAAGAAGTTTTAGTGAAGACATATAATTTTACTTGGAGCATAATAATAATAAATAATAATTTTTTTTGAATGATTTTCATTCCAATTAAGAAGAGAGGAAATTGAGGAAATCGCTCTTTCAATTAAAAATTCGTCAAAATTTGAAAGTCCCCGTTCCTTTATTTAAAATGAAGAAAGTACCTAAAGCAGTTTTCAGAGTAGAAGCAGTATTTCGAATGAGAAACATTTCTACATTAAAATAGAAATTTTGTCCACATTATTCATTGCGAATTTATCTTTTTTAGTTGAAAAGCAACTGCTTTTGGTTGGAAGTTAAACTCTTTTGTTGGAAATTAAACTTTTTGGTTGAAGGTGCATTATTTTAAATCAAAATCCACCTCTGGTTGAAAATGTAACTACTTTATTAAAATCAGTTCATAGTGAATTAGTTAAGATGCAAGTATTTAGTGGAACATTTATTTTCGAAATAAAAAATTAAACTAATACTTTCAGAATTCATTTTCTTTGTTGAAAATTCGCTTCATTTGTAGGAAAATATTCTTTATGGTTGAAATTTCACCTTTCTCGTATAAAATACATTTATTCCAGTTGAAGATTTATAATTTCACCTGAAAATTCATCAGTTTGTTTCAAAATTAGTTTCTCCAACTGGACAATGATCCATTATAGTTCAAAATTCAACTATTTCGATAAAAATTTATCTTTATGGATTTTAAATTCAATTAGATCGTTGAAAATTCACAAATTTTGTTGAAAAATTGATTTTCGGTATGAAATTAGATTTTTCTTCGAAAGTTAACTTTATCATCTGAACTGAAAATTCAATCATTCCGCTGAACATTCACATATTTTGTTGAAAAATGGATTTTTGGGTATGAAATTATATTTTTCCGGAAGTTACTTTTTTTGTTCAAAAATCCTTCCCACGGTCAACCATTCAAGTTAAACTTTAACTTTGAACTGTAGTTCGAAATTCAACCATTAACTTGAAAATTGATTTCCGGTCAAAATTCCAACTATTCTAGTGGAGGGTTCATCATTTCAGGAAGAAACTCGTCTTTGTGGTTTAAAATTCAACTACTACAGTTAAACACTTACAATTGTGTTTGAAGTTCCATCATTTTGCTCAAAAATTGATTTAATTGAAAGTAGGTTGTTTTTTTAAATCTAATTTCTTTTTGTTATGAGTAATTTTTTTTCACTAAAAATTTAACCTATTCCATTTGGAAATTCTATAGTTGTAGTTCAAAATTCAGTTGTTTAGATAAATTCAAAATTTGAGTATTCAAATTTCGGTTTACAATAATTAATCTTTTTCTTTGAAAATAATTCATGTGTTCGAGAATTTAACTCTTTTAGTTTATAATTCTATGTTTAAGTAAGAAACTCTCATGTTTAGTATGAAATTGGGTTTTCAAACTAAAAATGTTACTGTTCCATTTTCGGTTGAAAACAATAATTCTTTCACTTCACAATTCAACTATTCTGTTAAAAAATTCTATTTTTTAGTAGAAAATTAATCTATTCGTTTAAAAATAATTCTCCTTGTTTAAATATTCACCTTAGTGGTTGAAAATTGAAGTTCTCTAGTTAAATATTTATTATTCTAGTTGAAAATTGATCTTCTTGGTTTAGAGTTCAAATCGTTCTAGTTGGAGATTCATAATGTTAATTGAAAATTCATCACTTTGCTTTGGAAATCAACTTTTTTACGAGGAATACATTTTTTTTTTGTTATCGCAAATTGATTTTTTCAACTGTAAGTTTGTTCCAACTTATGTAAAAGAATGATATTTTTTCGTGGAAAATTTTTGTATACTTTTCAAAATTAATTTGTTTTGCAATTCCTGATCGGTTTCATTAAAGGATGTTTAGAATGAACGTCACGAATTGAAATAAATGTTTGCATTTTGCGACAAATATGCATATGTTACTTTTAGTAGACCGGGCAACTTGATAAACTTGACCGGGAAAACCCGGGATATTGATTGAAAAATTTTGATGAAACCATTCCAGTTATTAGCGATATATCTTCAACTTTTATTGGTGGAAAAGTATGTTTTTTTGGTTAAAAATTCAATTGTTAGGTTTGGAATGTTTTTTTCCTAATTCAGCAATTCTTATATAGGATCCTTCTATTCAGTTCAAAATTTTACTGTTTTGTTGAAAGTTTTTTTTTTTTTTGAGTTGGATATATAACTGTTCCATTACAATTCCGTCTTTTTATTTTGAAATTCAACTATTTTGATTTAAATTTTCTATTTTTTGTTAAAATCTTATCTTTTTGATTTTAAATTCAACATTTTTTTTCGAAAATGTGTGTTTTTTAAAAAAAAGTCAAATTATTATCTCTTTCGGATGAAAATTTCTCTAATTCAATTGAAAATAAATTCTTCTGTGGAAAGTTTGCCTTTTTGACTCTGAGTTTATGAACAAGAAAAATTTTGTAGTTAAAAAAGAAACCAAAAATTTCTACCAAAGTGTTTATTTAAGGGTAATGAAGCGAATTTCTACAAGATTAGTAAACTTTTAACTTGTAATAATTAATTTTCAGCAGAAAGGGTAATTTTTTTTTGATATTCAAATTTAAGGGGAAACAATAATATTTTTTACAAAAATAATAATAGATGAAAAGTGCACAATCTAAAATTGACTTCGTCTTGAATGATCACAATTTGAGGGTACTGAATTTTCATAATAATTTCCTTATTTTATTAAAAATTCTCTTTTCATAAGAATTTAAAAATCTTTCATTAAAGATAAAAATATTTTCAGGTAGTTATATCTACTATTACATTTTGCGTTTAAAATTAACGTTAAATTATGTCAAACTAATAAAGTTTTCCAAAATTTAGGACATCAGATTTCTCGCAGGTAAATTAACTTTTTTAAACGATGTTCATTTTGGAGGCTCCAAAAGTAAGCAATTTCCATCGGGATATGTTGCAATCCAACCAAGATTTGGCAATTAAAAAATGCGAAATTTGATGTTGCAATTGAAACTAGTAAATTTGAAACAAATTGTTCGGATTTTGTCGAAATGCGGTAGAATTTTAATAAAAGAAATTTGTTTTTAATTTAATGAAATATCATTTAAATTGATTTTTACATGCAAAAGGATCAATCTTCAAACATTATATATTAAGATATTCAAAAAAGTGATAAATTCCTGAATCAAATTTTACAAATTCAGATTCTTAACCACAGAAGATCATCCATAAATATATTCATGATTGGACCAAAGTCTTTCTTTTTAAATTCAAGTTGAAATTCGCTACTCAAACCCTAATAGAAGAAGGACATTCTTATAAATTTTCTCAGTTCATATAATTCAGAATTTCTGCACGCTATTAGTGCAACTGTTTGGTTGATAAAAAATTCAAGTGGAGATAATATAGAATAAGTAGTATTTCTTGTAAGAAACCTTTCTAACGTTTGAATTCCGGCATAGAACAAAAGATTCCTATTTCGAACACAATCAATTTAATTTCTTTACTTTATCTCTCGAAAGGGCTTTTTGATTCATTTATTTATTATATGGTCTCAAAAAAATTGAACAATCACGAAAAATATATATTTCAAAGTAATGTGTCAATACCAAATTTGTTTTTGTTACTCTGAAATTTTTTAAGACGCGCTTACTTATAATTTTTTCCTTATTTGTTTCAGGTAAGTTTCTGTCAAAGCTGGTTTCAATATACTGCAATATTCCTGAAGAGTAAAGTAATTCCAGCAGATTTCAAAAAGGTATCATCAAAAAAATTATATTTCTGCTGTCTTACATAAAAAAAATTATTTTAAGCCACTCAACTTTTCAATAATAATCCTTTTGGTCGAGTTACTTCTCAGGGAGGAATATTCAAAGTCTTCTTAATTAGTGTCAGCAAAGATAACGAACTCGGTGCTTCTTTTTACTTCCCTCTAATTTTTTTCTAGAATATTTTCTACAAGTAATGAATACGCTTCACCAAATCGGCTTTGAGAGTATTCAATTTAATGGAAAAGCCACACGGAAATTAAATTCCATGCTTGACAGGTCTGCGGAACTCAGTAAACTGCAGAATGCCAATATAGTCCGTCGGAAGAACCGCAATCGTAACTTCATTTTCTAACTAATTAGTCGCTCTAATTTTTTCCGTCTCAATTTCGCAAAAACTTTGTTCGTTTCCCGGCCTTTTTCATCCTGAATAACGTTGAGGGATTTCGGATGTATGAAACATGAAATTAAAAATATACTTATTCTTAGTGTAGTTTGCGACTTATAATTTTTGAGATTCAGAATTTTTGTGACACATAATTTTTGCGAAGGCAATCATGGTCCGTAGAGCTTTCCTTTATAACCAGGGTGGTGACTTGACCGGGAAACCCCGGAAATGACCGGGATTTGATCGACCGCGAAACCGGGAAAGACCGGGGAATGACCGGGAATTTGATCGACCGCGAAACCGGGAAAGACCGGGAAATGACCGGGAATATAATTGACCCCGAAACCGGGAAAGACGAGGAAATGACCGGGAATTTTATTGACCGGAAAACCGGGGAAGACGAGGAAATGAACGGGAATTTTATTGACCGGAAAACCGGGAAAGACCGGGGAATGACCGGGAATTTGATCGACCGCGAAACCGGGAAAGACCGGGAAATGACCGGGAATATAATTGACCCCGAAACCGGGAAAGACGAGGAAATGACCGGGAATTTTATTGACCGGAAAACCGGGGAAGACGAGGAAATGAACGGGAATTTTATTGACCGGAAAACCGGGGAATACTGGGAAATGACCGGGAATTTGATCGACTGCGAAACCGGGAAAGACCGGGAAATGACTGGGAATTTTATTGACCGCGAAACCGGAAAAGATCGGGAAATTATCGCGAATTTTATTGACCCCGAAATCAGGAAAGACCAGGAAATGACCGGGAATTTTATTGACCGGAAAACCGGGGAAGACCGGGAAATGACCTGGAATTTGATCGACCGCAAAGCCGGTAAGAAGAACAGGAAATTACCGGGAATTTTATTGACCGGGAAACCGGGGGAGACCAGGAAATTGATCGACCGCGAAACCGGGAAAGACCGGGGAATGACCGGGAATTTTATTGACCGGAAAACCGGGGATGACCGGCAAATGACCGGGAATTTGATCGACTGCGAAACCGGGAAAGACCGGGAAATGACTGGGAATTTTATTGACCGCGAAACCGGAAAAGATCGGGAAATTATCGCGAATTTTATTGACCCCGAAATCAGGAAAGACCAGGAAATGACCGGGAATTTTATTGACCGGAAAACCGGGAAAAACCGGGAAATGACCGGGAATTTGATCGACTACGAAACCGGGAAAGACCGGGAAATGACCGGGAATTTTATTGACCCCGAAACCGGGAAAGACCAGGAAAAGACCGGGAATTTTATTGACCGGAAGACCGGGAAAGACCAGGAAATGACCGGGAATTTTATTGACCGGAAAATCGGGGAAGACCAGGAAATGACCGGGAATTTGATCGACCGCGAAACCGGGAAAGACCGGGGAATGACCGGGAATTTTATTGACCCCGAAACCGGGAAAGACCAGGAAATGACCGGGAATTTTATTGACCCCAAAACCGGGAAAGACGAGGAAATGACCGGGAATTTTATTGACCGGAAAACCGGGGAAGACCCGGAATTGACCTGGAATTTGATCGGCCGCGAAACCGGGAAAGACCAGGAAATAACCGGGAATTTTATTGACCGGAAAACCGGGGAAGACCGGGAAAGGACCAGGAATTTTATTGACCGCGAAACCGGGAAAGACCGCGAAATGACCGGGAATTTGATCGACCGCGAAACCCGGAAAGACCGGGATATGACCTGGGATTTTATTGATCGGGAAACTGGGAAACGACCGGGAATTTTATTGACCGGGAAAAAACTGGAAAATGACCGGGAATATAATTTAAAAAACGGGAATTTATTTGACTCAACCTAGACTATTTAAAATTCTACCGAAAAAATATCTGAGGAATGACCGCTTCCTTTTTATGAATCGAAATAATATCTTATCATTTGATATAAAGAATGAAACGTTCCTTTAATCTGATTTTCAGAATAATTAAATGCACCCATACTTCATAAGACAAAGAACTTTTTTTCCATTATAAGAAAAACATTTTGCAACTTTGTTGCTCTTCTTAATTTTAAATAAATAAAGTACTTCAAGCAGTCTTTAGAGTAGAAGTGGTATTCGGGAGAAGGAATATTTCTGAATTATGATAGAAAACTTGTTTATAGTGTTCATAACCAATCCATCTTTTTTTAGTTAAAAAATCAGTTATTTTTCAAAATGTAAACTTGTTTGTTGAGTGCTGAATTTTTATGTTGAAGTTGCATTATTCTGATTCAAAATTCACCTCTGGTTGAAAGTGTGACTACTTTGTTAAAAATCAATTCATAATTTTTTTGTGAAAGTTCAAGTATTTAGTTGAACATTGATTTCTGAATCTGAAGTTCAAAGTATTTTTTTGAGAATTCATGTACATCATGGGAAATTTGCCTTTTTTGTAGAAAATTATTCTTTATGGTCGAAAATTCATCTTTTTGCCTTAAATACATTTGACCATTTGAAGATCATAATCATTATACCTGAAAATTCATCAGCTGGGTTTAAAATCAATTTCTTTAACAGAAAATTTAACTAATTAATTTTTAGTGGAAAATTAATCTTTTCTTGTTAGAAATTCGAAAATTTGGTGAAAATCCCTATTTTCTAATTGAGAATTTAATTGTTTCATTGAAATTTCACATATTTCGTTGAAAAATCGTTTTTTTAAAGAAAATAATCTTTCCCTTCGGAAGTTAATATTCTTCCTTCAGAAATTCTTCTTTATGGTTTGCAATTCAAGTTATACAGTTAAAGATTTTTCGTTTTAGTCGAACATTCATCTTGTTGAAAACTCTTAATGTTTGGTTTAAAATTAATTTTTCAATCAAAAAACTTCACTATTCGATTTTTGTTTGAAACTTAATTTTCGTCAAAAATTGAACTATTCTGGTTAAATGATCATCTTTCTGTTTTAGAATTCGACTACTTCAGTTAAATATTTACAATTCCATTTCATTCTTCATAATTTTATGTGAAAAAGTAGTAATTTGTTCGACAGTTAGTTTTTTTTTGTTTTTTGAAAGTTAGTTTTTTTGGTTAAAAGTTAGTTTTTTTGCAATAGGTAATTTTTTTAACTGAAAATTCAACTTATTCTCATTGTGGATTCCATATTTGCAGGTAAAAATTAATTCGTTCAGTTAAAGATCCATTTTTTCCATTTTAAAATTTGAGTATTGAGTAAATTTCTTCTTTCAATTAGAAATTTGTTACAATTTGATAATCGATCCTTTTATCTGAATTTTAAATGAAGAACATACTTCAAGCAGTTTTCAAAGTAGAAATAAACTACTACTTTTCAGAAATAAATTCTCTTTTTTTTTTGGTCGAAATTCAAGTATTTAGTTAAACATCGACTCTTGAATTTGAAAATCAAGCGATATTCTTGAGAATTCATATAATTTTTATTTTACCCAAAAGTTCTTCAGTTTCGTTGAAAATCAATTCCTTCAACTGAAAATTCAACAATTTCGGAAGAAATCTTTCTTTTTAAATCGAAAATTAATCTCTTCCATTAAAAATCCACTTTCAGCAATTTTCCTTCAAGAATGATAATTTCCTTCCTCGAAAATTCAGACAGGTGGAAACTCTTATGGTTGGTTTAAAATGAATTTGTAGAGCCAAAAATGTTACTATTCCATTTCTGGTTGGATAGTATTATTTTTATTGTTCAAAGCTCAACCATTTTATTGGAAAATTGTGGATTTTGGTTTGATAAAAATTTTTCTCGAAAATTTAACCATCCCAATTGACGCTTCATCATTTCAGATTGAAATTCGTATTTCTGGTTTGAAATTCAAGAACTTCAGGTTGAATATTTACTATTTTATTAGAAAATTCATCATTTTGTTCAAACATGTAACGATTTGTTTGAAAGTTATTTTTTTTTGTTATAAGTAATTTTTTTTCACTGAAAATTGATCTTATCCGAATTGGAAATTCCATAGTTGTAGTTAAAAATTCATTTGTTTAGTTAAAGATTCATTTTTTTTTATTTTTAAATTCGAGTATTAAAATCTTCGTTGACAATTTATCTTCTTCAGTAAAATTCAATTTATCTGATTGAAACTCAACTCTTTCAGATGAAGATTCTTCGTTTTAGTATGAAACTCTTTTGCTCGGTTTGAAATTTTTTTTTCAACTAAAAATGTTTACTGTTCAATTTCTTGCTGCAAATGATTATTTTTTTAGTTCCAAATTCGATTATCCCTTCGAAACATTATATTTTTCTTAGAAAATGATTCTTCCTATTCCGAAATTAATCTTCTTGTTTGAAAATTCACCGCCGTGAACGGAAAAAATAAGTTATCGAAAGTTTCGTTGACTGTCAACCACTTTTGGATACGCAAACAGTTCGTGAAATTTTCAGTAACTTTTTCCAAAATATCGTGCATAGTTTAATAAATTTTCTTGAACCTTGACTGACATGTTCATTTCTTTCTCAAAGTTCAAGAAAATTCAATGAACTGTGCACAAGATTTTATAAATATTTAATGAAAATTTCATGAACTTTTCGTCCTATCCAAAAGTGGTTGACAGCCAACGAAAAATTCGATAACTTATTTTTTCCGTGTAGTTGCAAATTGATGTGCTCCAGTTAAACATTTATCTTTTTATTTGAATATTCATCTCCATCATTGAAAAATGAACTAATAGTTGAAAGTCCGTTTTTTTGTTATCTTGAATTGATTTCCCTTAACTGTGAGTTTAACTGTTCCAATTTTTGTAAAAAAATGATATTCTTTTGTTGGAAATTCAAGTTTTCTTTTCAAAATTGATTTATTTTTCAATGTTGTGTGTTGTATGTGCGTTGTTCACTTGCAAGTGCCTGGAGAGTTCGTTGCGTATACTACAATACTATATATGCATAAGTTGGCAAGTTTGGTCTTGTAAGAACCTTTGTTCTTCATGTTCTTCCCAGCTCCCTGCTTTATACCTTCATTTTACCGACGCATTCCACCGGGAATTTTGAGATCAAAAGATCACAATATATCGATATCATCATCTGTGAGCCTCAAAGCCCGTCAATTCAAACCGTAATAAGACGGCTCGTAGGTACGTGCAAGTAATATATTCCCTGCAAGGTTGCTGATAGGGAGTGGTAGAGGTGAAGAGAAGGTTGATTGGTCGCGTATTGCCTCGTCAGACTCGAGTTGAAATATTGGAGAAGAGAAAATGAAATTGCAGGGAATATTTTCGTTGAGGCCAATGATACTTTTGAACAATCAAAACTGGGTTAAGGTGGGGTTGGAGGAACTGCAGCCCTGGGCATCGTTTTCAATGAATCCACAAAATTCGGACAGGTTTTTATATCCTCATCATATTGAGAAGGTATTTGTTCTATATGAAAATCGACTTTCGTGGATTTAATTAAACCTCCACGTTTCGGGACCCCCTGGAACCCAAGAACCCGGTTTTTGACGGTATCCGTATGTCTGTCGTCGTCTATGTATAACAAAACTTTTGCAGGACAAATTTATTCGTCACAATTTTTCGATATGACACGTAGTTTTCTGTTCGTTAACAAAAATAGCATTGGAAATGAAAAACTTATGAAAAACAAGACGAATAAAATTATTCGCTTTGCCATCAATGCTCATAATGAATTGTAATCATTCTAAATCATACCAGAAATTAAAGTGATTTTGAAAAATATAATGTAAATTTTATTCTGCATCATCTGAAGAAGCAGTCCTGAATCGAGGTATGAGAACTACTATAATAAAATGTAATATAATATAATATAATATAGCGTTTTGAAAAAATGTTAACTGAGTGTGAAGTACGAGACACGTAATGAGAATGTATTCGTTAAGGCCGAAAAAGCGTTAACAAAAGATCTATACACAAATGTAGGGGAGTACAAAAACCGAGTGCGCAGCGCGAGAATCGACAGATGCGCGCCCTAGGCGCGCTTGAAGGGGTGGGGGAGGAGGGTAAGGGTTTGCACTTTAGAAAAATCGAAATTTGTTCGGTTTTATCCTATTTTCAAACATTTCAAGAATATATTCACAAAATTTTAAATCGATCTGAGCAAAACTCTTGAAGTTATTGTCTAGCTAGTCTCCTGTCCTCTAACACTATCGAACATTAGTTTGTCGTACGTTCGATCGTGCGTTTGTGATTTCATAATTTTGTCAAGAAATTTTCTGTAAAATAATGCCGAGATTATGTAAAGTTTCGAGAGATGGCCGAAAAGGTGCAAGAACTTATTTCTGCAGATCGAAAAAAAGGCGTAATTCAAACGCGTTTTTCTCAAAAGTAGTTTTCCAAAGACGGGCTCCACTGCCATTTGAAACTACTTGAACGATTCATTTCAAACTTAGTACACATTTTCTATACATAAAATACCTCCCCCCGACGTTAAGTTACAATTTTTTTTTTACACTAAGGGGGTTTTCGAAAGCTCTAGATCTGAGCGCGAAACGTGAGAATCGACTGACGCGCGCCCTGGGCGTCCTCAAACTTGCGAGCCGTGCGCGCAGCCCGAGATGATGTTCCCGCGCAGCAGGCAGATTTTTTTTCCCATAAATATTTCGAAATAATTTTTTTTATTCTTCTTTCTTATCTGCCTTATAACTGAAGCTTATTCTATTGTACTTTATCATGCTCGGTGAATTAGAATTCGTCTTGGATAAAACTTATTTTATTTTGGATGAAATATTTTTCGATAAGAGTTGATAAGAATAATCTTGATCATTCAGTTAATTTTCAACAAAATATTGAATCCTCAAATGGAAAAGATTATTTTCTACCTAACAGCTGTGTTTTTAACCGAAAAGATTTAATTTATAGCAAAAATTATCAATTTTCTAACCAGAAAGACGAACTAGCAACCGAAGAAAATTGTTTAGTGATGCAGGATATTTAACCGAAAAAATCCATTTGCAACAGAATGGTTAAATTTTCAACTTAAGACATAAATTTTCAACTGAAATTCAATTTTTACCAACAGAGATGAATTTTTGCACTCAAAAGACAAATGTTCAACAAGATAGGTAAATCCTCGAACAAAGCAAATTAATTTTCAACCAAAAGATCAACTTTCAACCATACAGTTGCATTTTTAACTCGAAAAGATGGAATTTTTACTATAAAAAGAAATTCCCTAATCTTGAACACGAATTGCCAGCAGATAAGTTGAAGTTTTGACCTAGAAAAATTTTTTAGTTAAAAAAGAAACGAAAATCGTTACCAAAGTGTTTATTAAAGAGTCAAAAAGCGAATTTTTTTAAGACAAATAAATTTTTAACTTGAAAATATTAATTTTCAGCCGAAAGGTTGATTTCATCTCAAAATATTTAAATTTTGAAGGAAACAATAACATTGTTACCCAAAGAAGATAAATTTTAAAGCAAACATATAATAGAAGCCTTTTTGACAAACAGGAATTATTTTTTAACCAAAAAAAGTTGAATTTTATTATTAGGTTCTATTACAAATATCCAATGCAAAATATGTTTAATGTTATGTTGTAAAATTTTTTCCTTATGGTTGAAGATAAAAAACAAAATCAATATTGAGAAATATTTTATTAAAATAAAAAAAAAATTAAAATTAAACGCCTGAAATTGACTTCTCCTGAATGGTGACAATTTCAGAGTTCTGAATTTCCATTTCGAATACGAAATTAGAATTTTTCCCTGTCTTCATTTTGTATATGACTTCAAAATAGTTGAATTTTGGAAAGTGGAGTTAACAATTTGGAAATATCAATTTTCAAATGATATAAATATATTTGGAATAATTGATATCTATTTTGAAGGGATTCAGTCCTATTATAGAATTTCATAAGCTTGTGATCGAAAATATTAAGTTAAGTTTCCAAATTCGTTGAATTTCAATTTCTTATAATACAAAATTTGGAAAATCCAGTGGTTTTCAATGTTTAATTACTCAATTTTAAAAATTTCCAGTTAGAAATAATACAATTTGAATGCCTCTGAATTTATAATGATTAAATTTTGGGGTCCATATTGAGTCACATGCGGCAAGTCTCATTTGCGGCAAGTCTCATCTGCAGCAAGACTCACCTGTGACAAGTCTCTTTGCGGCAAGCCTTCCTTGCGGCAAGTATCTCAACGGCAAGTCTCCCTTGTGGCAAGTCTCATTTGTGGCAAGTCTCCCTTGCGAAAAGTCTCTCTGTGGCAAGTCTCTTTGCGGCAAAACTTCTTGAGGCGAGTCTCCCTGGCGGCATAATAATTATTAATTAATTTAATTATTATATATATAATATATAATAATATATAATTAATTATTATTAATTATAAAATAATTAATTAATTAAATTGAAGTACTTTTTCAGAATAAAGCAATTTTGGATATAAGAATTTAATACACCAATTGAAAACTTGAAACTCTCATGTTGTGCTATTTGAGAAGGAAGACACAATTGTAAAAATCCCACTGATTTAAAACTTGAAGCCTCCAGTGTTGTAAAATTTTAAATTTAGAAAATTCGACTATTATAAATAAGAGTCTAGACTTGGAAAATACAATTTCCCATAGAATTTCAGATCAGAAAATGACCAATTTCGTCTTTTTTTCTGGCTCCCTTTCGAGAGCTTTGGATTTCGATTTTCCACATTTTCCTTGTCCTCTTTCTTCATCCTTCTCTCATTACCCGCATTATGCCGATGGTACGAATCAGTCGTGCATGTCTGGTCCCGATTTTGCTGACACCCGTTTGCGCAGACGGTGGCCCATCGCAGATTGGAAAGAAGGTATTCGAGGCTCGACTCGTCGAATCGACGAAATCCAATCTGTCGAGGAAAATAATATAAAAGAGCCAGAAAGAGAGGAATGGATCAAATATAGTCGAGAAGGAATCAGGAGGAATGAGGAGAAATGATGCTCGCCAGGTCGTTTTCCCAGTGGAACCACCGACGCCTCCCGCATATCCGGCTTATCGCAAATTTCCATTTGCCACAAAGTTTCTCCCTCCTAGTTTGCATCGTTTCCCGTTTTTTAAATCTTTCATCCACTCCAAACTCGTTTCTGTATGAACGAATGATCGAAAAGCTTATGAACTCGGTGACGAAGTACACTATGTTTACAAAAAAGAATATAGCCGTTTCCACAAATCTGCATCAGCAGGGTGGCGACTTGACCGGGAAATTATCGGGAATTCAATTAAAAACCGAGAATTCACTCCATTCAAGCTAGAATATTAAGAATTCTACCGAAAAAATACGAGAAATGACTGCTTTCTTTTTATGAAACAAAAAAGATCTTATCATTTGATTTGAAGAATGTAACGTTCCTTTATTCTGATTTTAAAAATTTTTAAATAATAATAATATTTATATTCTCTATACATTGAAAGAGTTCGGGATTTGGATGGGGTTATTTATTGATGCCCTTAATCCTAAAAGTAATAATTTTGGACCCAGAAAGGAGAAGATGAATTAAAAGAATGCAGTTCTAATAAATTACATTTATCATTTCAAATCAAGTGTATAACGACGTGCTTAATCTACTCAGTCGTGCACCTCTCTGATCTTACAATAAATCAGTCTTAAATTACTTTGGAACTACTTCGGAATCCCGTTGTTCTGCGTAGTAGGCATACAAAATTATCCTGTGAAAATAAAAAAATCAATCCTTATGAGCCGTGCGCATCAGGGCGGACTGATTGGACACCTGTAAATAACCTTTCCGGGGCCTGACCTAGTGCACCCGGATTACCTCAAAAGAAGGGGTTATGTAACCTAAAACTTCGTACCTAAAAGAACCAAAATAGGAAAGATACTGGAGCCTGTTGCAGCGTACCCAGATATTTCCGGTGATACTTAAAGAATGACCAGTTGTCCTGGATCCTGAGACAGCGTACCCAGGAATGTAGCACAATCAATAAGCAGAGTAATACTGTAAGGGTCTGGAGCCTGTTACAGCGTACCCAGATAAAACAAGAAATAGAGCAATCAGTCTCTGGAGCCTGGTACAGCGTACCCAGATAGAACAAAATAAAATAATCAGTTTCTAGAGCCTGGTACAGCGTACCCAGATAAAACAAGAAGAAAACAATCAAATTCTGGAGTCTGGTACAGCGTACCCAGATACAACAAAAATCAAGCAGTTTCTGGAGCCTGATACAGCGTACCCAGAGAATACAAAACATCAATCAGTTTCTGGAGCCTGATGCAGCGTACCCAGAGAAAAACAAAAAAAAAACGCGAAAACTTGACCGGAGCCTGATACAGCGTACCCTGTATGCTAAAAAGCAAAAATTAAATTAATATTTACCTGTAGTCCAGTGGACTACTGGTTCTCAAACTGCGGATCCTGAAGCCTTCCACGAGATAGTTCACTGCTGCTCAGATGGTTCGTCCGGAAGTGGACTTCGGTTTCCCGTCGCCACCGAGAGTCTCAGAAGCGAGTCTCGCATGCCTTCTTATTCCGTCTACGCGCGCGGCTGGTTGCGGGAGAGAGGGTCCTGCGCACCTGGTGTCGCTTGCTTGGACCTCTCCCTACCGTGCCTCGCCTTCCGGGCGGTTACCTTCCTGTAGGACTTTTCCTCGTGTGGTCGGGTAGCCTAGCCTCAGGCGTTGGTTAGAAAGTGACCGTTTCAACGTCATGAGAAGAAGAATTTCTTTTCCATTATGAGAAAAACGTTTTGCAAATTTGTTGCTCTGTGAGATTTTTTAAGCTGACCCAAATCTGATAATCGAATTGCTGATTGCCCAAACCTTCCAAAAAGATTTATTATCTCCATTTTTTCAAAAACATTTATTCATCACGCTTTATTTCTTTTTCCTCATTTATCTGACTTGGGACAGGGAATTTCAGAAAATAATTACAGTTTTCATTTAGGGCAGGGAATTTCAGTGAAGAAGTGTAATTTCACTTGGAACAGGGAATTTTTTTACATGGAACGGGAATTCTTCAAACTAGTTATAATTCGGATTTAGAAGAGACGAATTACGAAGAATCGTTCCTCCGATTCAAAATTTTTCAAAAAACTGCATCGTTTTCATTATTTTTAGTAATAACGATTTTTGCAATTTTTAATAGACAAATTGATAACTTACGACTCGTTTGCAATAATCGAATGAAATTTGTTATGACAGTATTAAAAAAGAGTTTTCGTCGCGGGCGCTGCGTAACGATTGTCGCCTCGAAAGTCGCACAGCGGAAAAACACTTTTTTGGGACAAAAATCAGCCGACCCTTCAATTTTCAACGGATCAGAACTTTTCTTTAAAGTAGTCATGAAGGAGCGTACTTCAACGTAGAGGTGCACATTTTTTGAATTTGTTATTCAATTATTTGTTTTTCAACTCAAAATTTGCAATTGGTTATGTTTGCGATATTTACTTAGCCCCATATCAATATTTCTTCACGAAGGTGTAGAATTAGTAAAGTTACTTTTTTTAAATAAAAATGTAACTTGTAGACAAATATCCTGTATTTCGTTAATTTTTTTATAAAAATTAATGGATATAACTGTTGAATGTTGTATTTTCGGATTTTGAATGTATTACTAACATAGATTTTTTGTGAAAATATGAAGAATCAATTTTTAATGGCGAACAAGCTCCAAATAACAATTAGGGTTAATAGCTTAAACAATTTTTATGAAGAAATTCCCTTATTTGGCATATTTATGCCTCGAAAAATTTTCTTTTTGGTGAAATAATCAATTTTCATCTGGAAAACAAGAATATTACTCATTAGAGTTCCACGAAACATTATTTTTCATTATTATAAACCATTTTCATAAACAAATCCACTTGTTTGACATATCTGTACATCGAAATTTTTTCTTTTCTTGGGTATCATTTATTTTCATCGGAAGAACAAGAATATTATACATTAGATTTCAATGAAACAACATTTGTCATTGTTAAAAATAATTTTTATAAACAAATTCACGTATTTGGCATATCTATGCATCAAAAATTCTTCTTTGTCGTTAACAATCAAAGTTGCACAGTCAAACATTGTTCATTTTGGTCGAAAAATCATGAAGTTGAAAACTCTTATGTTTGGTTTAAAATTAATTCTTCAAGCCGAAAATGTGTCTATTCCATTTCTGTTTGAAAATTTTCATTTTCATGATTCAAATTCCAACCATTTGGTTGAAAAATTGTATTTTTTGGTTGAAAATTATTTTTCGTCAAAAGTTGATCTGTTCTAGTTAAATGTTCATTATTTTAGTTAAAAATTCGTCTTTCTAGTTCAAAATTCAACTACTTCAGTTAAACATTTACAATTTCATTTGATTCTCCATCATTTTGTGTATAAATGTAATAATTTGTTTGACGGTTTTTTTGCTATGAGTGATTTTTTAAACTGGAAATTTAACTTATTCAAATTGGAGTGGTCAGTTGGTCGTGGGGGCTAAGGCATGAGCTTTAGACCCACGATACTGGCTGGTTGTGGGTTCGATTCCCGCCTCGCACTCTGGAGGAGCTTCGGCGGGCCACGGAGAGTCGTGAGCCCGGTAACTCTAGAGTTCTTTAAGTTCTCCAAGTATTAAGTAGCTGTTGCTCTTGGTGGTTCGGAACCCACCGTAAACTTTAGGTCCCCCTCATCCCTGAGTTAGTGGTGAGATGTCAAAGGAATAAAGAGAAGGTTATGCCAAGACTCTCAAACCCGTAACAGGGAGAGAGTATAAACAAATATTTCAAGAACTATTCCAACCTATTCAAATTGAAAATTCTATAGGTCCAGTTAAAAATCTATTTTTTTGGTTCAACCTCCCTTTTTTCCAATTTGAACTTTGAGTAATCAAATTTTCGTTGACAATTTACCTTCTTCAGTAAAAGTTAACTTTTCGGAATGAAAACTAAATTCTTCCAATTGAAGATTCTTTTTCTAGTATAAAAATCACTTATGCTTGGTTTCAAGTTGGTTTCTTCAAACTGGAAATGTTACTGTTCTATTTTTGGTTGGAAATAATCATTTTTTGACTTTGAAATTCGACTATTTTCTTGAAGTATTTTTTTTCCTAAAAAATAATTCTTTCTATTTTGAATTTAATCTTTTTGTTTGAATATTCACCTTCATGGTTGGAAATTGAAGTGCTACAGTTAAATATTCATCTTTTTAGTTGAAAATTCATCCTATTGTATCGAAATTAAACTGTTCTTGTTAAAGATTCATAATGTTATTTGAAAATTAATGACATTAGTTGAAAAAGTGAACTATTTTGTTGGAAATCTGTTGTTTTTTATATTCTTTCAAATTGATTTTTTTAGTTGCAAGTTTAGAGTTAAACTGTTCCAATTTTTGTAAAAAAATTATATTTTTTCGTTGAAAATCACAGTATTTTGTCGAAATTGATTTTTTTTGCAATTTTTGATCTGTTGTGTCAAAGGATGTTAAGAAGGAACTTCATGAATAAAAATAAATATAAGCGTCTTACGAGAAATATAAATATGTTACTTCAAGTTGACCGGAAAAATTTAGAAACTTGAACGTGAAGAACCGGGAATTGGAAATCGTCCACAAAATTCCTACCCTGATAACTCATTCCGTCTTCAAAGAAAGAGATTGAATTGATTGCAAAAATAAAAAATATCTAAAGTCTTTAATCATATCCTTCAAGTCTTACTTGCGGCATGTCTCTTCTTCGGCATCTCTCTCCCTCTAGAGTGGCAAAAGTGCGGCATCTCTCTCCCTCTAGAGTGTCGAAAGTGCGGCATCTCTCACCCAAGAAAAATTCGAAGCCTCCGAATTCTGTTCATGTGAATGATGAATGTCAAATACCTTCCCCTTTTCCCAAGTCTTGTAGGGGAGAAGGAAGGCACCCCTGTGATTTGTCATGGGAATAATTCAGGTCGCATAGTCAAAAATGATAAATCGGTTTAAGGAGACTTGCCACACTTTGACGGAGAAGAGATGCTGCAGGCCGACAATTTGAATTGGTAGGCTCGCCACAATTTTGTCAATCTACCCGGGAGAGATGCCGCAGATGAGAGTTGCTATAGGTGAGACTTGCCGCAGGTGGAACTTTACACATGTAACTCGATGAATGGACCCAAATATTTAATATTCTGACGATCGGCGTTTACCTACATTCAGAAACTTTTGATTTGATGGATTGAAAGTAGCTGTGGATAATAAATAATGTAGTGATAAATCCATCGAATTCTTAAAATCATATTGGTAGTAGATTGAGGTAGAAAGATACTTTATTTCATGCTGATTAAATTATAATAATAATATCATAATATAATAATAAAATTTAAATAAAAATAAATTATGATCGTATTGAAAATGCATTGGAGGTTCCATTTAGAATACGAGAGAGTTTTAGTCTTCACTGGAGATGAGAGTTTCGAATTTATCAATCTGCATTGGACAGTTGCCTTCTTGGATTCGATTTTCGCATCGATGGTTTTTCATTTAGAGGTTGTATTGTGCAGCCTCTGCTGGAGCTGGTTAGCTTGCGACGACAACCAGAATTGTATTATCATACTGCCAGGTGCATGTGACATAAACAGTCCATTATTTTCAACTTTGTTTCGGATCAACAATTGGAAAACCATTAAATCATTCATTCCGCTTCTCGTTTGAAACATATTACTGTTTTCCACACGTTAAACGGTAAATAATGGAATCAATATTGAGCTTATCGAAATATGGACACAGATTAAATATTGAAATCTTTAAATAAGATAAAATTTCATTCCAAGATTCGAATCCGATTTTTATTAATTAGTGTAATAAATAATTTTTTATTAATTTTGTATTGATTTTGTTCACAAGGAAAAGATCATTTTCAACTGAATATCTATTTCTAACCCTCTCAGATTTCTGGCACCATAGAAACAAGAGAATATATAAAATAAGATTACGATTTTGATAATAATAAAGTCAATTTTCAGTAACATTGAATAACCATTCATACCACTATGACATGTACACGCGTATCCAGTTATGATTAATGCTATGTTTCCAGATGCAAGGGTGTCTCGTATTGCAAGCTGTAACTGTGATGTACACGTTAATTAAATGCCGTTATAATTAGGTCGCCGTTGCGAAACGTCATTGGGGACAAGCGTTGAACGTTAACGTTCTAAGATAATTTAAGTGTAGAAGGTAGCCCTACATATTTCCACAAAATAATAAACACAGGAACAATATTATCGTATGTTTATTGTTTGGAATGGGAACTCTTAATGACTCGGTGTGAAATCACAAAACTTGAAAGGATGTCAGGGGAAGAGCATGGTGACGCTCCCCCCTCTCCATCACTCCTTTGCTTCTTCTTCTTTTCTCCTGATCGCCTGAGTGGCTCAGGGGAACGCCTTCTTATCTCTTCTTCGTTTCGTTCACACCTCTCCCTCTTGTCACTCCACACACTATTGTCTTCTCCCCCTCCCCCACTATTGTCTTCTCCCCATCACTACTATTGTTATCCCCCTCCCCACAATATTGTCCTCTCCCCTCCCCTTACTAGTGTCCTATCCTCTCCCCCTCACAATTGTCTTATCCCCCTCTCCTCACTGTTGTCCTCTCCCTCTCTCCACACTTTTGTCCTCGCCCCTCTCCAAATTTCTGGTCGAAACTTTGAAAAGCGGCAGTTTCCGATCGAGATGAAATTCACTGTACGTGTATAAGGTGCATTTCTGTCGAGAAATCCGAAAGAGCAGATTTTCAAAATCTAGTAGTTTCGACAAGGTATACGCTCAATGTCAATCGTTCCGGCGAACACTTGTCACGCAGCTAAAAAGTCTCGCGCGTCCGAGTGAAATGTGAGTATTGAAAAAAAACAGTTGCAAATTGGCCAGTATTTGCTGACCTCATAGATTTTAACCGTTAAGGTATGTAGAGTATTCCTGTTCTAGTTTGAAGTGAAAATAAGAATGCATGCGTCTGTAAGAGATGTCGGAATGCTCGCTCTTTTTTTCTATTTCGCGCAGTAAAAATTCCGAAATTCGACAAAGGATTAGTTTTCCAGGCTGCACCAGGCTGCTTCGATTCTTACTGTTTTGTACACGGGAAGGTGTCCCCAATAAAGTGGCGTTGAAATTTTCTGCCCTAGCTTGCCCGTCTTCTTTTAGGGACGATTTCTTTGAAGCTTGCGGTGCATAGTTTTACGTGCCTGGTGCTGCACATAGCAAGGGGCTGGTCGTTTGCGTGATAAGGGAATTAGGAGGGAGCTTTAAAGATTTTTTTTGGACGAAGAAATTTTAGAGAATACTAATCCCTGTCATCGAATGTTTTGACCAAATCGTGTTTATTTTTACACGGTGATCACTTCGACTTTCTTTAAATATAGAGAGACAGAGGAACTTATTTTTCTAACAATATTTTGATCAATATATTAATGTAAGTGTTAGTCAACTTATAATAATTAACGGAAATTACTATCAAATCATTTATTTGATTGTAATTGACATAAAAATTAATGTTTTGAATGTAATGAACTTCTTCCAAAATAGAAAATCGGGTGGGCAATTATTTCATACAAATCCATCAAATTACCGTGAAATACTGTAAAGTACCGGAAATTTCCGGAAATCGATAGAAATTTTTTGATTGAATTTTAAAAAACAAATATCATTTTCGAATTCAGCGACCCCGAAAACGTAAATAAAAGTTGATTTCTATTCCATACTCTACTTTGTTTGCAAGTCAGCCGACATTTTGTGTCCAACATTCTGAATTTTGAAAAACAAATATCATTTTCGTATTCAGCGACCCTAAAAACTTTCGGATATGTACCTTTTAACACGATTAATACATGTTTAGGGATTTCGACCGGAAATTCGGGGTTTTGAACCACTGCGTCGCTGTCCCCTCCCGTTCTCTTTCTCCCCTACTCAACCTTTGCTTCTTACACTAATCCTGCGACTCTCAACAGTATAGTGATATAGAGCAGTGTATAGCGGTATGTGTTCTTCTCGAATGCCGTTTCCGGTACACGTGCGTGAATTGATTTGCAATAAAATACATATTTCAATCTCATGAGTTGTTTACCTGATGAAATTGATTATTAAACTAAAATTGAATAGTATAACTGTTTCCAATACAATTACTCGTTTATTTTGAACCCACTCTCAAATCGTTGAATTATTTCGAGTGACATTAAATTTTTACTATTGTTAATATTGCAAGAGTTCAAAGAAAAACCTCTCCAACGTACATCATGTGCAGATTTTTTTGGTTGAAGATTCATCTCTTTGATTGAAAATTCAACTACTTTTTAGAGTCTCTGTTCTTTTTTCGTTGAGGATTAATTCTCTTGACAAGGAATTTTACTATTCTTTTTGGTTAAATAAAAGTTTTGATAAGTTGGAAATTGGAAAATTCTGTCGAACATCCATCCTTTTTAGTTGAATTGATTTCCTCGATTGCAAATTAATTTATTTGTAGAAAATTCATTTTTCAAGTTCCATAACTCAATAATATGAATAAAACTTTTCTAGACTGAAAAATCTTTCTTGGTTAGAAATTCAACTCTTTTGTTGAAAACTGAACTAATTTAGAAGAGAATTAAATTTTTTTGTTAAAAATTTTTATTGTTGTGTTGGAAAGGTCAGTTGATCGTTGGGGCTAAGGCATGAGCTTTGAGCCTACTCCGCCTGGTTGCGGGCTCGATTCTAGCCTCGCACTCTGGAAAGGTTATGTGGAGGAGAGTTTATCAAATATGAAGGAGATTTGTTATGTAAACAAGACATTTATACCCGTAGAAAGAAAAGAGTATAAATGAATATTCCAATATTATTTTTGTGTTGAAAATTTTGGTCGCGAATCCGTGTTTTTTGGTTGGAAATTTATTTTCTTGCTTGAAAATTTTAACATTTTTTCTTACTTTGTGTTTTCAAGAAAAATAATGTTCTCTACTAAGAATTTGGTCATTCCATCTCTGGTTAGAAATAATTCCTATTTAGTTGAAAGTTGAACAGTTTCGTTAAAAAGTCATTTTTTATTTAAAAATTCAACTGTTTTCTAGAATTTGGTGTTCTTGTTTGCAATTTCTCTTTCCTGTACTTAAAAATCCTGCTTGTTAGGAAATTCAAATTGTTAGTGGATTGAACTATTTTCTTGAGAATTAATTTTTCGGTCAAATGGTTATCTCTTTGGTTAAAAATTCTTTGGTTAGAAATTTTTCTTCTTATGGGTTGAGGAATTCTGAAATGATGACTTCATATAGGACAGTGTGAACCCACAACACTTAAGGATGAGGTTAAGGCGGCCTAAGGTTTTTTTCCCCTCTATCCCTCCTTTGGTTCTTCCCCTTCTCTTTATCTCGCTCCTTCTCTCTTCATTGCTCGCTCGCTTGCTCCGTGTCTCTTTCACCATCGTTCGCTCCTCACACTCACACTGAGGACTCAAATAGCATAGCGGTGTATAGCAGTGTATAACACTATGCGCTCTTCTATCTTGAAGGTGGTTGTTCGGATACATGCGTGAACCAAACCCTCGGGTTTCTCGGTCAGTAGTTGAGCATCGATGAATTTGATGAAACTGGTTCAGTCAATGAAATTGATTATATTGCTGATTATTCATTCATTTATTTTGAACCTGCTTTTGAATCGTCGTATTTATTCGAGTAATATTCTTATAGTAGAAGTAGTAATCAATTTTGCAGGGACTGCCGCATTTTCAGTGATGGATTAAGAATAGCAGGATAGGGTTGATAATTAATTAGACCCTGCATGCAAAATTTAATGTAATGTCGGATGTGAATGTTCTTGATTATTCAGCGTCAGATTTTAGGAATGGAAATGCTGTGGAGCTTTCTGAAGAACTTCTGTATCAACTAACCCGGCCGGGTTATGAGAGCTAATTCAAAGATTCCCGGCTTTGTATCTATTCTCCTATTAATTTCACGCTTTAAATGCGTAGAAAAAGGTTTCTTGATTTCCCATTTCATGTAAAATGGTCAGTTTTTTATGATTGACAGCATCGGAACTTCGAATCTGCCATTTTTTACGTCTATGTTTTGATCCTAGAGGTAGCATTATAGTCGAGCGGGAAATCTTAAAATTCGCTTTTATTATCGCTTGTGACGGTCTGAATGAAAAGTCACTTTATTTAATTTTATCCTGACGCAGATTCGTAGATCTGGTCAGGTACTTTAT
>WSXT02242046.1:32477-47572 GCA_011762715.2 Neuroterus valhalla | reverse complement strand
ATCTGCACGCAGTTCTTTAAATGCATTTTTCTCGAAAATGGCTAAAAATTGCGCCTTCTTGATTTTTCTCAGAAAACCTCTAGTAGGTGTCTACCACTCAGAAGAGTATCGACAAAAACAAAAATGACCAGACCTGAAGGTCCCCTTGTAAGACTAGGTGTTTCTCGACGCAGAGTATGTCTGCTGTTTGCTTTTTTTTCGTCAAACTGTTCTCAGAAGCTTTTGACTTCTGCTCTATTCACTTGTGTTCCCTTCCTGTCTGCAACGATGTTAGCTGTTCCCAGAAAAATTTGATTGTAGGTACATTAAAGGTAGAGAAGGCAGCGCCCGCTTTCATAGCGTAAGATGCGTGAATGTAGAATGGAGTCGCGAATATGCAAGCTCTTCTCTATGTGTGCCGCCGCACGAACAAACCAGCCTTAGTGTCCGGAAGAAAATTTAACATGAAGAGGCTACAAATTTCCTCTCAAACGCCAAAAGGAAGCAGTTTAGGTCCACTTCGCAAGTAAAAAACTTTGTAAGAAAGAAAGAACTTATCTAGCAACACCATGTTGGAGATTGATTCGAGATTTAGAGTAGTCATTGAGAATCATAAAATCGAATTTTCGGACGCTCTTTCTGATATCATATTATGGTCACATTTGCATAATCTTGCGCCTAGCGATGGGAAGGGCCAAAATTCGTGCTTTGAACAAGGAACCGCTCCAAACGGATATAACAAAACCAAAATGTTAAGCATGTTAGTTGCTAACATCTTGTTAATCGACGAAAGGTTAGACGACTGAATCCGCCGAAGGGGATATTCGTATCTGCTCCCGAGAGCCTCTTTCTTGGCTTGAAACATGTAGGCTTCTTCAGCGCTAAAGGGTCGAATAGAAGTTCTGTCTACAAGCCTAATGTCTTTACCAGCGTTTGCAAATCGTTCATGAAAACGCATAGTGCAATGCATGGGATCAGGAGTGCAATCTAGAAAAGGAGATGTTTTATGGTTTTACCCTGAAACAAGCAATTAAAATAACAATGATATTGTGGGAAATTTATTAGCCAGAAATATTTTCAAAACTTAGTTTTTATTTTTCAATAAATTTTTAATAGAATAAAAAACAAGATGAACTGGAAGACGTGGTTTATTTGTGTTTCGATGCGGGAGAGGCCCTATTCATATCTTGCAATCTTGGACAACATCATTTTAGAAATATGCCACATTTCCACAGGTTGGTACAAGTTTTCCATAATGTATTTTTTAGGTCTGCAATAATAGAAACGTGAAATTATTTGTGTATGAGGATTCATGGTTGAGATCCCTGATTTAAATTATTAATTAGAATTAATGATACATGACTGATTTACGCACAAGAATTAGGGATGGCTTCTTTCGAAATCGACTGTAAATGAGTTATTTTTCACTGACTTCAGAATATCAACCGATCGTTTCAGAACACACTCAAACAAAATCAATCTACGTAAAATATAGCATTCATCCGTATTTCCGATGAGAGTTCAAGACGCTTCAAAATTAGAGCAGTCCCCTTCCCCCATATTCAGCAACCTTCCTTCTTGGATTGTATTGTACTTTGACACACAAGCACACATCTAATTCATTCGTGACTTTGCATGAATATGTTCCTTTAGGCTGATGTATTCCCCCTCCTTCTCCCTTCCTCATATGATATTCATTCTCCCTCTTCACATGTCAAAACTCTTTGACCTACTAAATGTTTGAGAACTGAAACAATATGTATGTTTTTATAAGATTTCAGAGTGTCAAGTTAAATTTTGTGGCCCTGCCTCATCTTATGTTAGGTCACAAAGAATAAAAAAACATGGGGCGTTGATATCGAATATAACATAATTATGAGAAAGGCATTTCAATATTTCAACACTAAACTTCCATTTTTATTAACACTATCATCATGATCATCAGTTCATAAAAAACGATGCGTTAGCTCAGTAGTAGACGTTGTAACAAGGGTTTCAGGGTTAAGAAGTAGGGTTCATAAGCAGAGTTGCAAGAGAGGGAAGACATGCGAAAATTATTAGAACAGCGGAAGTGAATGAATTTTTCCATGACATAGAGAGATAGCTATGTTTATAGATAGCCCTCCTTTTGAGGAAATTTCGCATCCTGTTAGTCATTTCAACAATAGCTTTTTTTTGGGAATGTCATGAATCATCTTCAGTTCCAACGAATTCTCTTCTCAAACCCAAAAAGGAAAATCCTCTTGCTCAGGATGTAATATGCCATACCAACAATCATAGGGATCTGGATGTCGTGGATCTGGATGTGGAATGAGAACATCAACTGAGTTTTCAGGGTAGATTATTCCTCGCGAACTCCGTTTCGTTATATATGCACGGTAAACATCGTAGCCATTACGTATGAAAACTCGAGATTCTTCCTGCTTATTCCATTCGACATTGATGCCTTCAAGCTCTGCGGTAAAAAATCGGTCTAGATGTCCATGCACTAAGTTAACATAAACTCGTTCTCGTTCCAAACGTGCTTCTTTCGGGTCAAGGACCCATCCAGGCATATAACCAGGGGGAACTGCATCAAGACGTCCATGTTCAACTTGGCTGGCATTATGAATAAGTACATAAACGTCGTTTCCTGGTTCAAGAGTGATATTATCGACTTTATTCCCATTCTGCGTTGCATCTAGTTCCGCAGGGAATAAACCGAGATTGCATTTAGTTTTCCACAAAAATAGTATATTTTAGGTTCTACCGTAAGTGGGGATAAGCGGCGTATAAACAAAAAAGCGGCACACTGTGATCTTGCATTTATGGATGCTATATTTTTCTCTTCTGAATGAAAACCATAAAGGCTCACAACTATTGATTATAAAACTTCAATTTTGAAATCTGGAGGAATGCAATACATCGTTTAATATTAGAGGATTTAGTGTGCGCCGCTTCAACGAACACCTGATTGGCTTAGCCCCACTTTACGAATATTAAAAGAAATTCTTTCAATTGAGAATCCTATGATGAAAGCGGTTTGAGTATAAAACTACTGTTTCAGAGTGCAATCCCTACCAATGCATTCAAATAAGGGCTTTCTTCTTTACAGTGAATAACACATAATTTTACTACATACTGAGGTTGGAGGAGAGTATTTTGACAAGAAAATCCCAAAAAATCGCAGCTGTTCCCCTCTTTGAGGAAACCCAATTTTTCGTTATATGATGAAACAAATTGAATAAATTTCAAATTACGATTGAAAATACAATTATTTGATTATTCCGGGGATTTATTCAATTTGGAATCATATGATATTCAATTCAAATTTGATTAAAATATAATAAGAACTAAATGTGTCTTGATGAAAATTCAACAACAGCTTTCTGCAATCAAAAAAAAGTTACCCAAAAATTAGGTTCACAGAATAAACGTCACGCAAACATCGGTTAGATTTTTTTTGTTTTCCCATGACAGTCACATGTATGTTGAAAGAAAAAATCATGAGACGTTAATTGAGCAGTATATAAATGATAATTTTCCTCTATCTGATCGAATGTTTCCTCTGAGCATTTGAAATTTATGCAGACATGCATTATATACCCGGTAAAAAGGTGACCGTAATGTCACTATATCGAGGCTTGTGAGGTTGCTCCACAGTGGGAAGCTTGCCAGCAGCGACAGAAAAAGATAACAATACAAAAGAAGATGCCGTTAATAAGTATTGTTTAACCTGTTTTCGAAAAAATTGGTAAGGGCTTGAATCATCACTATTGTTCAAAAACTGCTGTTGTTGATAATATCACAAACATAATCAGCCAAAAATTATATGAGGCTGAGAGAGTTCAAGTTGTTATTAAAATTTCGAGACCGAAGCTTGAGGAGTTCACAGATGCGAGTAATGATTTTGAAATGAGTCAGTCAAATTAAAAAGTCAAGAAAACCAAACTGATTATGAACGCTAGTGCTTTGAAAGAGATCGTCTTTGATGTACAGAAGTTAGATCATTATCGAGTTAACACAGAAACGTCGATGGATGGAATGATTAAGTTATCTAATTTCATACAAAGTACTGCAAGTAGAAAAGTTGTACGAAGTCATGCAATGAAGATGCTCGCAGATAGATCGAAATCTTTACAAGATTTGCATACTTTTGGATTTCATGAGTTTAATAATTAAAAGTCAAGCGATAAGCCTAAGAGACCTGTGATTCGGGCAGATGCTAAGCGGCTTCTGAAGCTCTATTAACCAGACGACAAAAGCATCGGAAATTATACCGTTGAAGCCATGCCCGATTCCCAGAAAATTACTCTTCAAAACAAGATGATATTCTCGGAATGGATGTAGAAAATTATGATGCAGAGGAATACTGGGTGCCGGAAAAAAAGAGAAAAACGTATGCAGCGGTTGGGACAACAGCAAGAAAAAGAAAATCAACCAGCGTTACAAGACTTCTGCTGGCTTGCATAGTGCCTGAAATAAAAGAGGTATACGATAATCTGAAGGTGTTATTCAAGCTGATGAACTTGAATAATGTTTCTAACGAACTTGTTTCTAATGTCAGGTTATTGCTTATTATTAACGTGCAACAAGCGGTAACAGCAACGTATCCTTGTACCTATTGTTTTGTGAGTCTTTTGAAGGTTGGAGATAATAGAGAAAACTGCGAATCTAAGTTGAGTTGTGATCAGTGGGACACAATGCACACAAGTAAAAGAAGAGTTCTGAAAAATTCTGGATATTTAAGAGAAGATTAGGAAAAACGCATCGGATTATGTGAGGAATTGTTTTCCTCAATTGAAATTCGCAACTTTTCTGACCAATTTTCCAATTTTTAGAAAACACTGAAAAAAATTTGCAAAACTATGCCACAGTGCGATCAATCTCCCCCTGTGTAATGATGATGACAATGTTTTCGTACTCCAAAAGTGTATTATTCCGGAGCTAAATATACTACAAGGCTATGTAAACCATGTATTTTTGCAAGGTTTTGTTCCACCACTTGGTCAGGAAAATGCATTGATTTGGCCAAAGGAGCTTACACTTATTCCAAAAAACTACTATAGGGAAATTTTCGAGGGCAATGCATGCCGGAAACGTCTTCAAGAGGCGGATAAATTGAGTGACGCTGATATTTACAAGGACATAGGGTAGTTGCGATCAGTGACATTTATTTCAGCTTTCAAGGCCATGAATCTTGTTGTGATTGAATTTTCATTGAAACACATTTATTTCTGTTTATGTTTCATTCAAATTCGAATTTTAGATTATATGATTGCAGAAAGGATAAGTCCTGTTATAAGGATACAATTGTATTTTCAAATGTTCTTTGACTTCGATTTAATTTATTTCATCATATAACGAAAAATTAGGTTTTTCCGAAGAGTAGATCAGCCTTGATTTTCTGGTCAACGAGAAAATTATCGCAAAGGACTCTAGAATCATTCCCCGTTTTTGGTTTTCGTCGGGATTTTCTTGTTATAATCCTGTCCTTCGAACTTAGTGTGACTATGTGTGGTTTACTTCTACTCAGTTTTAAAAATGATTTAAAAAAAATTGATCAAGTTGTCCAAGAGGTGCATTTAAGATATCTACAATTTTTCTTCTGCTCGTTCCAAGAGAAAGAAAAATAGCGTAAATTTTGCTTTTGGCAGTATATTACTCTCAATACGAGTTAGTTTCAATTTTTCTCGAATCAGAACTCCTGATTTCCTTAGAAAGATTCTCAAGATATGCGGTATAGCAAGCTACAAAATATATTAATGATAATATTCTTGAATTTATTTAATTTATAATATCATTTTCGAATTTCATCTCTTAGCCATCTTTGAACAATCTACACGAAACTCTCTGAAGGTATATATTTTAAAAGAAGTAGGGAACTGCGGAAAATAACACAGCATATTCTTTGAGTTCTTTGAGAGGTAAACAACTTTATGGGTACATTTCCTTATCATCTCGTGCATTTCTTAGAAAAAATCCATTGCCTCGTTTATCTCAACAAACAAATGGAGGGGATGAATAGCTTTATTTCAGGAGGTGATATCAATTTTTAGAATTTTACTCGAAAATACCACACATTTGTTTCCTCATACCCAAAATCTTGCATTTTTACGTTTTGCTCTTTTCCGCTTTTTCAGAATCATATATGTATAAAGCCCTTAACGAATTTATTAATTTTTTATCAAGCAGTGAGCAGATTCTCACTAGAGAAGTGGTTAACGTTTAAACATTTCTTATGATAACGAAGCATTTGTGTGTGTTCGGTGTTTGCATAAACTTCGTCACAAGTATGTGAATTCACGCATCAAACCAGATGTTCGAAATAAACGATTTTGGGATATTTAAACCTCTGGCTTGGTACTTAAGAATAACAAATTTCCTAATTGAGGTCCATGTTATGGAAATTTCCAAAAGATTTAAAATTTTCTCAATGTTAATGTATATCAAATCATATTACGCTTACCGATTTCCATGAAAACCATGCAGATAAGTAGCAGTATTACAATCTCCATCCTCCCTATTAGACTTGGCGATAAAGAACTGGAAATGGATACTTCATGGATTTTATAAACGACGATTAGGGTATCTTGTGATCACACTTTAGAATATACTACGTCATGTCAGTTTACACAGCTTAAATTACAATCCAGAGAAGATAGGAAAGACAAAGATGTCCTACTAGATTTTTTCCGAAGAAGTGATCTCTCACTCGTGGAACCTTCAGATATATTTGATCTTACACTTTGACCTTTTTATCGAAATAACCTCTGGAAGACAGTTGGAGGTCATCTGAAAGTCAAATTCTTTCAAAAATTATCCCGCTGGTATATCTGCTAGGACTAGTTCTCCAAGCTACGTTTCATTGTGTTTTGTAGGTCACTTATCATGATCCTGATGTCCATGTGATCCCATCACATCTGAATCAAGCTCAAATGGAGGTCAAATCCCTCACATCGCGAAAAAGAATTTTTTAAGCTTGGATTCTGAAAGAACGTAGAATTTTACGTCAAGACACGTTTTGACTTTTTCGTCGAAATGACCTCTGCAAGTCGGCTGGAGGTCATCTGAAAGTAAAATTCTCTTTAAAATTATCCCGCTGGCATATCCGCTAGGACTAGGTCTCCAAACTACGTATCACGTGGGTTTTTGTATCGTTGATTACGATCCTGGTCTACATGTGACCCTAGCACGTCTGGGTCAAGGTTGAATGAAGGTTGAAGTTTGTTATTCGAATGATATAATTTTCGTACTTAGGATTCGAGATTACCTCTTACTCGAAGTGAGCTCTAAAAGCTCATGTCTCATGTCTGAGAAGTGAGATCGTTTGTTGACTGTGCTGTAGTTCATGAGGACCAGTCAATTTCTTACAGAAAAGAATGTTTTCAACAGTTGAATGTTTTTTTTTTTAATGGAAAGTTCATAGCTCAATATAAGAAATGGAACGAATCAATATTCGATGTCCCAAATGAATAAGATCATTCAACTGATTTCAACTGTTAAGTCACACAGCTTTATTTCTATGTAATCACTTTTTCGGAGGTTATATCTATTTGATTATGACATTTTTTAAATGAATTTATATCCTTAATTCTGAATAGCTTTTGAATCTCACTTTGGGTGAAAGGTTATCTTTAATCGTAGGTCGAAAAAAATCTATCATTTATATAACGAAGTCCGACCTTCATTCGACCTTGATTTAGACGTGCTGGGGTCACATGGGCATCAGGATCGTCATCAGCAATTTAGGGAACACAAGCGTACGTAGTCTGGAGACCCAGTCCTAGCCGATATACGAGCTGGATGATTCAAAAGAGAATACGTTTATCAATTGGGACACATTGTCTTTAATAGGCCAGAACCTCCCCTATGTCTACTTTTGAGGATCCCTCTCGAGTTCAATTTCGAGTACCTTTCCTGTGTCTACTTTTGAGAACTCCTCTCGAGTTCATTCTTGAAAACCCCATATATACATTTCTAAGAACCCCTTCGCATCTATTTTATGAATGTGCCTTTTTAAAATCGTTAAGAACCCTATTGGCATCTTTCTTTTCGAACCCGTTTTTGGTATTTTTTAGAACCCCGTATCGTACCCACTATTAGTTTTTTTTTCGTTTTACATTATTGTACTCGTTCATGACATTCTATATTGTATATATTTTTTGAATTCTCATTTCGAACCCATTATTTATTTTTTGAACGGAAACATTTTTGTCTGTTAATTTTATTGATGACCTTTGATATCATGTCTTTTTAACGATTGACCCTTCAAGTTTATTGAGTTGCGATTCCGCCCTTGTTTTCCTAATTTTTGTGAAAATTTTAATGTTTAATGTTGAGAACCCTGCCTCCATGTTCGAATGGTTTTATATCTTCAACGTGGCTTTATTGTGTTTTTATATGATTTTTCTTGATTCGAATATCTTCCGGATTCTCAAATGAATTGTTTACTAATGCTGTCATTTACCATGAACTTTTGGATTGCGTAACCTCCCTTCCTTCTCACTACCATTGTTATGTTTGGACTGATCTATTAGTTTTTTGTCGACCCTAATTTTGTGTATTAATTTGGATTCACCTTCTGATTATTTTAATGTTTCTTGACCTTTTATTATCATTTTCTATGTTTTTATTATAATCTTTTTCAATTTTTTAAAATTTGGATTATCTCAACATTGGATACCGCATCACCTGATACCTTTTAGGTGTGGATTATCGCTTGTTTAATGTGAGGTAAACCTTTTCATTGAAGTTTGTGAGGTTCTCTTTATCTTTAGTTCTGAAACGCTGAAATTTCAGTGAGGTTCCCGCTCCCTTTTTGGAATATAGATTCCTGTTACCTTTATCTTCCTCTCACTTACTTCGATTGAATCGGTTTGCCTCTGTGCCAAGCAGGGACTAGCGCCAAGAATCACGAGTCGAAATTTTGGTTCTGTTTTGGACCTGCCATGGTAGGACTTAAGTAAGTTTAAGAAGGGTCTATACAGGGCTTATTTGTATACGATTGAGGTCCTAATTTAGTTCTCCTAAATCTTGCACATTTCCGCTTTCAGCACTTTTACGTCTAAAACAGGACTAGAGGCGAGCACCTGTTATGGACCTTTTAGGTCCTACCTGAATCAAAATTTTGGTCCTATTTTGAACCAGCATTTGTAGGACTTGAGTAGGCTTGAGGTGGATCTTTACAGGAATGAAAAATAGCGCTTCATTTTATTGAAAAAAGAATTTACAAGTTCCTTTCCTATCATTTTTTTGTTTTTTAGAGCTCCATCATTTCCCTTCTGTCTATGCCTGGATCCCCGGATCTGATTTGATTCTAGTTTTTCATTTTGAACCCATAGTCGTTTGTAGGTTCGTCTGGAATCTTTTACGGTCATGCTTATGAGAAAACATAAAGTATATCAGTATCCCAGCATGAATTACAATATATTTGAAACTTTAAAGCGTACTTCTTGCCGCGAATTTCAAACATTGGAATTTTAAACACACAATCAGTTATTTTACGTATTTGAAACAATGTCTTAACTCGTGCAAAAAGTACGCTCAAAGGCTATGTCGAATATTTGAGTAAGTTTTCTTAGCGTGGCATCACGAAGTGATGTCTGCTCTAAACTTTGTAAAATAAAGCGCAATAAAACTGTTCCATTAGGCCCTTTGATGAGAATAAGATACTTACTACTTACAGCAAGAAACTTTGCTTCACGGTGCACTTTCTGACGACTTAGATGATCAACCCATGTGAGCTTTGTCATGCTGTTAATACTTTGTGCAAATGGATGAATTTGATCATTCAATAAGGTCCTTGTTGGCACTACTGAACCGCTAAATTAGTGCGGACTTTCTTCTTCCTTATCCCATGATATTTTATTGAAATAAAAAATTCTCCACTAATAGACAAAATGCGAGGCTGCGACGTAAATCAGCAAACACCAAAAGAGACATATTAGTTTGACACCACTGACTGGCTCTGACGTCAGTGACTGTCCATTGGTTCCCAAGAACTAATAGAAGCCTCGAAATATTCTATGTAATGGAAATATACTTTGAGTACCTGCAGGACCAAAGCAGGTATTGAAAATGTACGTGCAAACGCGAAGGACTTACAGGGTTAAAGCAGGACCTCAAATAAAATGAGCAGGACGTCCCAGGGCCAAAGAAGAATGTTGAAAATATTCAGTTTCGTTGCGGCGTTCATACAGGTTTAAAGTAGGTCCTAAGCAGGAGTGGAAGGTCCAAAGTAGGACGAGAAGAGCGGGAAGGACGAGAAGGGTCTTATTTTGAATCTGCTCAACCTAATTAGGACCCATTTCGGTCCTGACATGCCTTTCTCGTCCTACTTTGGACCTTCTACGTCCTGCTTAAGACCTTCTTTCAACCTGTATGAACCCCGCAACGGAACTGAATATTTTCAACGTCCTACTTTGGCCCTGGTACGTCCTGCTTATTTTATTTTAGGTCTTGCTTCAACCCTCTAAGTCCTTCGCGTTTGCACGTACATTTTCATAGCCTGCTTTGGTCTTGCAGGTACTCAAAGTATAATTCTATCAAATAGAATATTTTGAGGCTTTTATTTGTTTTTGGGAACCAATAGGCAGTCACTGACGTCAGAGCTAGTCAGTAGTGTGGAAATGCTATGGCTGCTATTTAGTGTTTGCTGATTCACGTCGCAGCCTTTCATTTTGTGAAGAAGAAAGTACGCACTAAGGACCCCGCAGCAAATGTACATGAAATGGCTTTCAGTCAATTTTGATTAAACTTCGTAAAATTGTAGTTCTTCCAGTCTGAATAAAAAATGTTTTGGATCACAAAGTCCGGAAATGGGAAGTTTTCGAGTTAAGGAGGATTCAACATCCAACCCTTTTGAGAAATATCAGCAAATATCTTGAAAACTGCAGCTCTGAGAAAAAAATTTTCTCTATGAAAGTAATTGAGCTTCAACAAGGAAATAAAAAAAAGTCATAGCCTTAAGACACATGACATTCTTCAAGGTCATTCAATGTGAGCTTGTCATGAATTTCTAATATTCAGCTTATAAAGATAAGGTATGCAGAAGAAATCAATATAGAGTCCACAGAGGCAAGAAATGAGAATGACCTAGTCAATAGCCAGCCAATGAAGGGAAGTCGTGAAAAGGATGTTTTCAATATCTAGCCAATCGGGGCAAGATATGTGGAGAACCTAGTCAATATCCATCCAATGAAGGCAAGACATGAGCAAGATAATGTCGATATCTAGCGAATTAAGGCAAGGAATTAGCGAGATTTAGTCATTATCTAGCCAATGAAGGCAAAATCCGAACTGGAATCAGGCTATATCCAGTCAATCAAGACACGACATGAGCAAGATTTATTCGATATCGAGAAAATAAACTCGACACATGACCAACATGTTGTCAATATCTGAACAATGAAGTTAAAATATGTATCTAGACGTTAACAACTTCTTGTAACTAAATATCTCTAGCTGGCAATCAATTTCCTGATTGGTCGCGTTTCGAAATCAAGAAAAAGCTCTGATTCTTATGAATCCTGGCTTGGGTACTCGATTATCCCCTTGTAGCATCTTAATGTGGAATTCTTCGTCATTATCTCTTTGCAGTTTGTCTTGTACGTAAAAAGGTGCAAGTTTAACTTGGTAAACCGCAACTGTGAGTTCTTTCAAGAATTCATGTGTCAGAACTGAGAAATCTAATAATTGGCCTGCATATAATTGAACCCATAGTTTGGCGTTCCTTATCTTGAAAATTTCTGCCCCAACCAACGCTTGCACGACATTCAGGTCCTAAGCTTTTGAAAGTAATTCATTGGCCATTTCGGCATCAGCTCCTTCCATGAAAATTAATGGATGGTATCTTTTAATAATAACTCCATGTATCCGACAAAAATCGACTAGGTTAGGAACGTGTTGTATCTGTACTACTTGCTGAAAGAATTTGAAAATAGATTTGATATGTCCATTTCTAGCTTCGACGATCCACCTAGACTTTGTCACTAAACGAGATTCGTTAGCAAAAGATTAGTAGCATCTCAGTATTCCCTATCAACAATGACAATATCGTCTTCTTAGAACCACCTCCTCATTCTCTCAGCGTCAATTGCGAATTTATGTTGCAATAAACGGCATCATTATTACGGCTGTCAGAAAAGTACAGTTCTTGAATGTCAAGAATGTAACTATCAGGTGCAACTATTAATACAGGTTTGACTAAATACCGTCCTTTGTGGACCTAATATGACTGTCGCCGAGCCCTGAAGTTGCTGCTCGAGGATTTATTGGTTCCGGATTATACAATTGATTACTGAAATCAGTACCATGCCTGTCAATATAATCTTCTCTCACGATTGCGTCAAATCCGATGTTGTTGGATACGAAACGTTGCATTAAGGATTGTCTGACCGTGGCGATGGCTCCACTAACTGACTGTCTCTTTGGATATTGGAACATGACTTTGAAAAAAGTATCCGATAGACCTTGACAGGCTATTTTTGTCAACAAGTCTATTCTGACTTAAAGCTACGTTACAAAGTCCTTGCAAAAATGCTTGCAGCAGTGGGCCTCTAATTACGTAAGGCCTGTCAATGGCCTTAATTGGCTCGATATTGACATTATCTTGCTCATGTCTTGCCTGTATTTGGTGGATATTTACTATGTCCTGCACATATCTTCCCCTAATTGGCTAGATATTGAAAACATCCTTTTCACGACTTCCCTTCATTGGCTGGCTATTAACTGAGAATATTATCAACTTATGAAAAGTTCAAATTTGATGACCTTGAAAAATGACATGTGTCTTAAGGCTATGGCTTTTTTTAATTTCCCGGTCAAAACTCAATAACTTTCATAAGAAACAATTTTTTTCTCAGAGCTGCAGTTTTCGAGATATTTGCTGATGTTTCTCAAGAGGGTTGGATGTTTAATCCTCTTTAACTCGAAAACTGCCCATTTTTGGACTTTGTGCCCCATTACACATTTGATCCAGACATTCAGAACTATCATTTCACGAAGTTTAATCAAAATCGACTGAAAGTCATTTCACGTACATTTGCTGCGGGGTCTTTTGGTGGTTCAACAGTGCCAACAAGACCTTATTGAATCATCGAATTCATCGAATTGGCACCGAGTATTGCCAGCGTTACAGAGCTCACATGGGTGAATCATCAAAGCCGTCAGAAAGTTCGCTGTGAAGAAAAATTTCTTGCTATAAGTGGTAAGTATCTTATTCTCATCAACGGACCCAATGAAACAGTTTCATTGAGCTTCATTTTACAGAGTCCAGAGCAGCCACCACTACCTGCCCCCACGCCAATAAAACTTACTCAAATTTTTGACATTGCCTATGAGCGTACTTTTTGCACGAGTTTAAACATTATTTTAAATACTTAAAATAATCGATTGTGTGTTAAACATTTCTTTTGTTTACAGTGTAGCATTAATACCTTCAAGGTTGATTTCTGTTTATTCTGCAAGATGAACCAAACACATATACTGGATACTCGTCAAATAATGCATATTCCATCGAATTAGTTTTAATAATAAATGAATGTTCATACAAAGCACTATATCTATGGTGAATGACTATGAGTAGAAGATTCATACTTGTTTGTGAGAAAAAAATCGAAACGTAAGTATTGATAATGGTCATGGAATGTATTTGGTGATTGCATTTATTTGAAGAATCTGCAATCATTATTGCAAAGCACAATGTGCATGGCGAAAGATCATTGGATAGAGGTTCCTTTTTGTTTGGCTGACGCAACGAAGTTTATCCACCGAAAAATGATGGAAAAATGCATGTGATTATTAAACCTGGTTTAATAATGATTGTTTATTATTAAAAATATCAATTTCTATAATAAACGACCATAAGTGAGAGATTCAGAATTAACTTCGAGGTAAAACGAAACTTATCACAAAAATAATAGTCGAATTCTCCATTTGTTCAAGAAATTTGTTTGAACAAAATATGATTGTTTTCCGATAATACATTATCAATCAGGAGAAGCTTCGTGGAGATACTAGCACATCATTGAGCTGAAAAAACGTATCTTTAACGACTTATAAGGGTACCTTTAGGTGTGACTTTTTTTTTCTTGGACCGAGGCTTTTCCTAATGAAAGGCGCCTACCAGTTTTTTGGGAAAGATCAAGGAGGCGCGATTTCGGTCCATTTTCAAGAAAAATTAATTGATAGAATTGCGAGCGGACCATCAATGAGCTCGCGTAAAAATATTTGCGAGCGTCAATTGGCGCACCTGGTAGAGCGCTTGACTAATAGTCGCAAGGTGGCGCGTTCAATTCTTGCTGACAGTTTTTTTTGTTATTCATAAAAAAAGATGCATACCCATTCTATTTTTAAATAATATTTAATACAATTATGGCATTCATTGATTATTCCATTCTTTTTTTTCAAAATGTCTGTTAGGCAATGCTTTCTGGTCAATCACAGACATCTTAGAGAGTATATATAAGAACAACACAACCTGGAACCTCACTTCCAGGTCAGCCTTGATGGAGTGAACTGCAATGTTTACGAAACGTCGTCAATTTCCGTAAATTTGCATACACGATTTAAACTCGGAATAACGAATTTTATTATAAATATGAGAACAACTTGGCGCAAGAGAAGGGTTGACAATATATGTCTTTTGTGAACTTTGAAGTCGTTGACGTTGGTTAAATCTTCTGTTACTAACTTCGCAGTTCTCTCTACAGCAACACTGTAGCGAGAAAAAGACGAAACTTTCCCTTCAGATACCTTACCATCAGGCGCGAAAAGCTTGAAGGTAGGTTCCACTGTTGTATGATCACAACAACAACACATCACATGATCACATCTGTATAATGGTTCACTGATGAATTCACTTTTTGGAAGAATGTTATGGATATGCCATTATTGGCGCATAAGTCTAGTCCAACATTATAATATCTGTAGAATCATTCCCTCCGGAATTTACTCTTTGGAAAAATGTTATTCCTAACGTGAGACCCTGAAACACTTGCATGTTCTTCTTTTGTTTCTAGGATGTTTTTCAGTGTATCCTACCGAACGGAAGCCTTGAAGCCATTGTCATTCTAGAAAATACATTATCAGGCTTATTGTTAGAGAAGTATGCGTTGGTCTGAATGGATGTATTA
>WSXT02242046.1:0-32377 GCA_011762715.2 Neuroterus valhalla | reverse complement strand
AAGCCATTGTCATTCTAGAAAATACATTATCAGGCTTATTGTTAGAGAAGTATGCGTTGGTCTGAATGGATGTATTAGCCAACTGTTTAAATTAGGAAGAGGCCTGTCAATCAACATGAGGGCAGCTCTGAATGTAAGTTCATTGGAAGTTGCAAATTATCATAAATCTTTTCTCCTAGTTTTTGAAGAACGCCTTCTTCCATCTTGTGTTTGTATCCCTGCCATTGCAATCAGCAACAACGGCTACATTAGAATCGCCAGATGATGTCATGTAGTTGAAGAAAGCATTACACTGACTATGGTAAAAACTGATATTGTGACAACATGACCTATATTTTGAGCTAGGCTTAGCAACTTGAGCAATATATTACTCCTCTACTCACCGAAGAGATATCGAAGTTCCAGCCTATCTCCAAAAGAAGTAGATTAAACATACATAATTTTAAAGGAGTGATTAATCTTCTGACTTTATGCATAGTTCAAAGTATCGCGTCCTATCTTCTTCTTGTAAATCTCTAGAGGGTCAGAAATTATATTGTGGAAGGTTTTTTTCATCGGAATAAACCCCTGTTTTTGGCTGCCTGCAGCAAGGCGTGATATCTCAATTGATTGAGGCCCGTGAACGTATGCCTTTTCTTTGAGCGATTATTGCTGTTTCAGATAAATAAAGTTTTGAATGGGATGATGTTGAATAGCACCTGGTCAATGTACGCAACAATCGTCAACTACACTTCTGCTATTACCATCAGCAGAAGCACCGTTCTCATTTTCGGAAGTGCCTGCAGTGCAATCTCGTAGCAATAACTGACAGAAATTCTACTGGATCGGTTGTTACGCTGACGATTATCCACGCAGATGCGTTAGCATTCTGGAATCGTTATACTTCCAAATATCTTGAGAACTCCGGCTACGTAACAAATTTACAAACTCTCAACCTTCCAATCATCTTGGAGATCTTTTTCTCCTCCGATACGAAAATCTGCTTTGAACTAAGTAGGCAATGTGAGAAGACTGATCAAATTCCATCGTGGTAGTGATATTCCTATTCGAATAGTTACGCTGAAAACTCAAAGTGACTCAGTTACCCGGCCATTTGTCCAGTTGTGTTTTCTTTTACGTGCGACATGTGATTCAAATGACCCTACGCAATAGTGATTCAATTATGTCAGCGACGAACAGTGGGCGGAATATCCAAGATTAAAATTTAATTCCTTCTAGTTTTCATCAATTTCAGTGTTACTCATATGATCATATTCAAAGTAACTTAATTCTTCTTCATTCAGCTGTGACGTCAGAATATAAATTTCTTTAGCGGGTCTTCGCTCGTCGTATCTCATTCACTCATACGCGACATTTTCCAATAACTCATTGAAATACACATATTTACGTACCTGTGCTGTCGTTTCCCAAATTGGAGATATTACAGGAAAAAACGGATTCATATCTACTATGCATTTGAGTTTTAATAACAATCGATATTATCAAGATTTTATTCATGGACCATACTTTTTAGTCCAAGTTTTTTAATATCCATAAAATAAGACTTCCATGCCAACATATTGATTACTCTCCACGCGGACATTTAACATAATATATTGAGCAGCCCCTCAACAGGGCAAGTAACTTTTGTCAACTTATGAAATGATTGTCTCATTTCATCCCAGGTATCTCTTTGTATATTTATAACTTCATAAATCTTGACATGACAGAAAAGCTGTTACAATTCTGCGAGTATCTTTCCAATTAAATCATTCGAAATTTTTGTTCAATACCTGCTGTTATCATCCCTTATCTTGAATACTAAGACCTAAGAATACGAGAGCCCCTAACATTCCCATATTGTTGGAATTTCCAGCATACGTTGTTTTGTTTTAAATCTTCCGATTGATGTGGTATCATTGATTTTAGAGCCTTGCTTCTGTATATTACTTCCCAAACATCTCTGTATTATCACCGCTTTGTGAACATAACATCTATCATCACTGACTGTGCGGTTCTAACCATTATCTTCATATTGTGTTTGCAGTGCAGTACAAGTTTAGTGCTTGCCAATTTTGTTTGCTTCTCTTCACAACTCACATACTTTGGTTGTTCTAAACAGTTTTTCTGCTGCATACACGAATCCTTGACATATAAAGAACTGTATTACAGAGCCATAAGTTTTATACTTTTCCGATCAGATAATGCGTCAGCATACTCTGCTAATTTGTACGCGCTTTCTAGTTTCACTGGTGGTTCATAATTTACTATCAGCATTGGATATCTGTGTACTAATTGAACAACATCTATGTCTTGATAGTCTACAAGTCATTAAATTTTTTTTGTATTCAAAATGCATTTCTGCAATTCTCCTTTGATATCGTTCAGAGTAACGTTTGGATGATCATCATTGACAGTGTACAGGGAATTACCTTCCATTATCATATAAATTCTTCGTTCACTGCAGTATAATAAGGACCAGAATCAGAAGAGTTATGCTCTCCTCGGAAGAGATTTGGCTCAGCAATCCAGTTTTAAAGGAACAGATGTTGAAATTGAAGTAATTTCTTAGGGAGAAATAAATTTTGTCATGAATATTTTGGTAAACTTGTTTTTATCTTCAATTCCAGGCCAATAAAATAACTGAATCAGCAATACAATCGAGGCTTCAATCCTCATTCGATAAAACCTATGACTCTATTATTTTTCCATATTTTTCCGTGAAACATTAGACAAAATAAGATTTTTACTCCATTTATACCTTACAAGTTTTTAAATGTCTGATATCGCTTCCCACGCAAAAGGTTGAGTCGAACACATAAGCTGACATCTTCTTCTTATATCCCCGAAGAGGACCTCTTCAGGAGATCTTTTAGTGCAAGACGCAAATCAAAACAATGAACTAGACTGCTAAAACACATTCCACAAAAACCTGTAGATCCCCCTTATCATGCACTTGGCTGCAACTGAGCTTTTCTACTATATTTCTACTATATATAGATCTTGGACCAAAGGACTTGTTTGCAGCCAAGTTCATGATGGGTTAAACCTATGGCCTGGAGGTAATATCCGAGCTAACAGAACCTTGGTAGACGAATATTCAGAAATTTCTAGAACTAAAGTTTAAGGAATCAAACCCTGTACCTCTTGTAGGAAATCAGAACGCCTGACCAACTGATTCACCAAGATCTATTATTTTTATTATCAGCATTATCATTATTATCTAGCAAGAAATTCCCAAGAGGAGCTTCTTGTTGAAGATCTTTTTCTGAACATTCATTTGAACACTCAGTTTCCTTATACCACCCAGTCAGGAGTTTTGTGATCCCAAGAAGTTAGTATGCCATCCCAATAGACATAGAGATTAGGATGTCCTGGTCATGGAGTGCGTACAACAATATCTTTAGCAAGATCAGCATCATTCTCCATGCCATGCCAAGTCAAAAATGCATGATAAGTTTTCGAGCCATCTTTAATGAAAACTTGAGATTTTTCAGTTTTATCCCATGAGACAGTTATAGATGTCAGTTCCGCATTAAAATGTTTGTTGCTTTCAACCAAGCTGACAAAAAACCCGCTCTGGAGTTAAAGGTGCTCTCCTCCTGTGAATCTTCCAATCAGGCGCATAACCAAGGGCGGCTTCGACTAGAGGTCCACATTCAACATTTTTAGCATTTTGTACCAGTACGTACACGGTAATTCTTTTTCTGAGGATGATTTTTTCAATTTGGCTTTGACTTTCAACTTCCATTGCATCTGGTTTGGTGAGAACAAAAAAACCTGTTTCATTTTTCTCAGCATACGTATAAAAAAGTTTCATTGTTACCCCTCTTTTTGTTCCATAAAGAAGCACGTTATATCGCAATCACAAAACTAAAGGGTAGTTCCTTTGATTGTTCCAGCTTCAAAGAGCAACCCTTCGAAACTGGGTAGTTTTTACATGTTAATGTCAACTGATAATGAGGAGCAAATTGTCCAACTGAATTCTGGAAAGAATTTTTTGAACACTGATAAAAGGTTCGACTCTAGGAATGCCAAAACTCATTTTTGATAAATTATTGACTTGTAAATTAGATCGCTGTTGTCTAAAATGATGGGAGATTGCATAAAAACAGCATTTTGTATATAAGATGCATATAAATGCATAGATGCATATAAAGTTTGTTTTATCTTCATTGCAGGGTGCACAGCCTTCCCCTTTATCTGAGGAATTCCCCTTTTTCCCTTTTTCTCGAAAATCTTCTCCTTTTTCCCCTTTTTACATTAGAAAACATTATTTGCATTACGCGGAAAAATTGACTTCACTTTGGCTTAAGATACGGCAGTGCCTCCTTATTTGGCTTCCTGAACGCGCAGCGCAAGTTGGCTACCCCATGGAGAAATTTCACATTCTGTGAAGATTCGGCGCGCGATTCAAAATCGAATCAATTTAATTTAGTTTTGAAACGCACAGGAAGCCATCACGCGCTGTGGGCGCAGGGAGCCAACTTTGTGAGGACTGGGATACAGTGCAACTTCAAAGGTTTCAGAACGAAAGAAAGTCTACCGGTATATTAACCACAAATATGACAATGCGTGAATGTTAAGTGGAATCACTCGATGGATTATTTTTTGGTATTGCAGCTTTAGGACACCTAATAAGTACGAGGTAAGATATTATTAATTGATATTATTTATACAATTGCTTCCTATTTATTTAATGACATGAGAAGACGACATATTACTTATTTTTGAAAAACTATGTGGAGTTTAGTTGGTGTAAGGAAGTTTAGTGTTTATTTTTAAACAGTCTTCGTGAGACGGAACCATTAACCATTTTGAATGATGAAACATCATGTAAGATTTACAGAATAAATATAAATATAGAATAGAATAAATATAAATTAAAATTGATGTATTTATAATAACCTAAAACTTGATGGAGCAATAAGCAAAATCGAATAAAGGTGATCGACTGTTGATTTTCCTGGGTTATAGAAAAAAAACTCACAACATATTCAAAACATGATTCCGGTCGTTATTGATTATTCAGACTTTATTTGACTCTGAATATTTGTATACATCCTCAATAGATGAAAATCCGGTTATGAAATTTTTCTTGCAGTGTACATAAAATAATAAAACACAATTCCTCGATATTATTGCAAAACTTATATTATCTTGAAAATTAGATTTCTATGATTTCTAAACTTAGATTTCAATGACTTCCTAGATTTACAAAATTAATTTATTTCAGATATCCTAAGAATTTTCCAAATTTGGATGATTTCAACAGATTTTGAGGGATTAGGAGGATTTCAAAATATTTTGAATCAATTTAAGAGATCGAAAAGAATTTGATGCGGTTTCGAAGGATTCAGGAAGATTTCAGGAGTTTCAAAAATTTTTGAAAGTCCTTGAAGAAATGTAAGAGATCTTGGAGAAATATAAAAATTTTTGAAAACTTTCGCATATGTTTATGAATTATACTCAATTTGAGGAGATTTTAAGAAATTTTCGAAAATTCAAAGCGTTTGTAATGGGGTTTGAAATATTTCAGAGTGTATCATGGCAATTTAAGAAAATCCGGAGGGTCAATAAAATTTTTGGGAGTCGCAATGTATTTTGAAAGATTCCAGAATTATTTCAGAGTTTTTTTCTATTTAGTATGATATTAGATTATTTTATATCATATCATATTTATTACACTCACTGGTTCTGGTGCAAACCATGCAAGAAAGGAATAAGATAATCAGCTTCATTCTCTCAATATGGGTACCGAAATACATAACCGACATTTTATTTCGATGAATTTCATAAACCGTTATTTGAAATGTTTCCAAATAAAGTTGCTTATATAGGAATCAGTATCTGATGGCACTGTTCAATCTCTACCAAGATAATGGAGTAGGGAAGTAAAGCTTACTCATGATAGAACTTAGCATTTGTTATATCTGCAAGATTTTTTACACAGAGGAACTTCAGTTAGATCTCCGTTTCCGGGACTTTTCGTATTTTTTCTTCTGGGTTGTCTAATATCACGCAACTTCCCAAAGGATGAACATCCTCCCAGCTCTTCCAGGGCTCGAGCAACTGAATTCTTCTTAACTCTAGCGCAAGCTATCAACTTTACACACACTATACAGGCCGATCCGCTTCGTCCATATTTCTGCACCTTGCTCTGGACGTCATTTTATGGCTATATTTTTCTTATCCTGTTGAGCACTTTGTTTTTTCTTCTTTTTTTACTAACCTGTTCTTTTTCTTGTACTTTTAGTTTCTGCTTTGGTCTTTATCTGTACATTTTTTCCAGATCTAGAATTCATTCTTCACCTTTCTTCATCCCACTTCTTCTTCTTTTATTTCAACCATTTCAAGATATTTTTCTAATATTAGGTTGAAGACCTTCCTACTTCTCAATATTCAGAACCATCTTATTATCAAGATCAACTACTCTGGTGAACAGGCCTGACATTCAAAATATTCTGCTCTCACCTCTAACTCTCTGCCTTTTGCACTATTTCTCCATTTTCTTCACTTCTATCTGTTTTTTGCCTTTTTATTACTACATATCCGTTTGGGAACTCATCGGGAAGCAAAGTGTGATAAAATACACCTCTACTCCACCACTTTCACCATTCCATACTTCTTTTGTCTCTATTTTCTTAGTCCATGCAGCGTCACAAGTGGGATCAATGCGTCAAACAACAACGACATTCTTCTGAAGTCATCCGGAAATAATCTTTTCTCATTCTCCATACGTCTTATTGAACTCTCTTTCTCTTCAAAAGGCTCTTGATCAGTTACAAAACTTCTCTACCACTGCTATTCTTTTGCGTTATCCCTCCCGCTGTAACAAGATCTCTGGTAGGCACATGCTGTTCAAGAACGTACAGCGGGAGTATTCTTGCTTGTCAGAAAGATAAATCCTTTTCTCTTCGTGAGCCGAGCGTCCAGTGTGCCCATTCCATTGATGGGTTCGCGATGGAAAGAAGATTGGCTTCCAGAAATTGATCCTAAAGATCCAGTTGCTTCGTCGGGTCTCTCATACTCTGGGTGACGCAGAGAGGGTGCCATGGAGGCCAAACGTTTTTATTGGGAATGTGCTTCCCGATGAGAACCTTCGGCCAACAAAGGCACGCTTGTCGGATCAGCGATGGATGGCGCTGTGGCCCTTGAGATTCCCCGGGTTGGCCAACCGGGGGCGTCCTCTTCCTCCTCCCGGTAGTCCAAGGCCCAAAGAACCTGTGTGTAGAGGGAGTGCCTCCGAATACCTCGCAAGTATAACGGGTACTCGTCCGAAGGTGGGGAAAGCGGTCGTCCGGTTGGTGGAGTCCTGAGGTCCAGGACCGGACATGGTATGGTTTCACCGACTGTTGGTGAATATGGAGCGTGGCAAGCCCCAGCCTCTGCGGGGTTTTTATCTTCGGGTTGTGGAGAAGGTATGGAGCGATACCGTATTTCCTTGCATTTGGCGCTTTAGGCCTCCTGGCGGCGGACCCTTCTTTTGCGAGGGTAGAGCCCTATGCGGATCGGCTGCTGGTGGTCAGTCCTTGGGCATCATTTGATGGAGCCCGAAGTCAAATACCGGCCGGTACGTGATTCTCTGCGTCGAGGGTGGTGGGGGACGCCCATCGAAGAAGCTATTTTAACAGGTCACTGGCAAGGATGGCACCCATATGACTTTCTTTTGCTTACCTATGTGGCTCTTTTCTTGTCTTAACTTCTATTTCTCTTATTTACTACTGTCCGTGCACTGATTTCTCCAGCTCCCTATTCTTCTTGCGATCTGCTGGCGACTTCGCCCTATTGTCAATCACCCATACATGCTGCTTTCAGAAGTTTCACCTCAAACTATGTTAAATAATTTCCCTTGCATGACTCCATCTATGATGTAAGATAATAATCTATGAACATAACACGCATCTCAGTTGTTCTAGTTCAAATTTTTTCTCCTCTCCTACTCCCTCTTTCTATTCCTCCTTTTCTTTTTGAACATGAACAAAAAACCCAATTCGAGGAAAGTAGTTCACAACCACGTTGAGCAAAGTATTATATAGAATTGAAAACCGTTACGCGATACCCAATTCTATTTATTATCGCCTTTGTAATAGAAAAGTGCATGCATCGTTCGCTTTCTCCACAATCATACATCTTCCAATGCGAGCTTCCATGTTTCTTCGACTTTTCCCATTTTTCTGCTTAAGAGTTTTATTCGCACATTCAACTATTATTTATTGGTCTACCTCTGGGAAAACTGCCTATCAACTGAGGCTCTAACTTGAATTGTAACAAGAAGGGAGATTTATAGGTCATTTTCATTTTCTTAAGTAACATTAAGAACGTGGTGACCATTAGCTTGGATCCAAGTATCTGATCTTTCGGTCAAGCACCTCGATACGTTCTCCGAAAGGTTCAGAGTAATGCGGCTTATTCCCGCAGTGAGGACCTCTTTCAAATGGTTAAGGGTCTTCGGCTTCTCTTTGTATACTATTTCACAGAGGGATTTCCACGAGTAAAATTTACGGGTTGATTAATCAGGGGATCAGGGGATGTTGACGCGTCGGAAAAAGGGGTGGACAAGATATTTCTGGTGGAGCAAGGACATCGTCACACTTGCTGCATTACGGGTTGCTTCATCTTGCTTGAACCAAACTTGTCTCATTCGGATATGTCTATTCCGAAATTCTAAGAGAAATAAAATCAGTCGACATTGTCAGATAACGCTCAGAGTTCACAGTCACAGCCGGACCGTTCCCCTTTAGATAAGCAAGGTTTGATAACTGCTCCATCTAAACAGCACACCACACTGTTACACGAAGGATGTGTACAGTTCTTTAGTGAGTTTCTCCTGGATTTTCGTATCCCCGAAATCAGAATTTTTTTTCAATGACAAAGTCATTCCAGTGAAAATGCGCTCTATTACTTGTGAACAGAATGACATTCTTGTCGTCGTCAAGCAGATTTCATCCTCTTACAAAACATCTTACGTCAGCTGTGTTTCTACGCCAACAAATCCAAACGTACCACCATCTTGTATGAAGAAAATGTCATATCTCTCAACATTCTTTGGTGTTGAGGCTGTAGAATTTGATCTTTTTTTATGACACTGATCGTGCTCATAAAGTCGTTCTTTCAATTGAGGTTCAGGTTGCGATTACAGATTACTCCTTGTTTACTAATCAAGAAATTCCGACGAAATCTCTCTGAGTTTGAAGGACTGACTCGTCATTCAGTAAAAACCGACTTACGGCATAAAAACGTTGCTCCATCGCCCTAATCCCCGTGTGGTGTTTGCTAGTCTCCCGTCTGGAGCCTCCACAATTTTCGGATCCGGAAATGCCTTTCAGATATGGGAGGTATCAGGGAAATCAAATACCCGGGGTGGACAAAAACTAGCTAGGGGAAGAAACCCTGATAAAAAAGTCAACGATGAGTAAGTGTATTGACAGCAAAATACCCAAAGGGTGTATCAATCTCCCCGCTGCTTCCGATCGGGTGAAAGCCCTGGTGGCCAGCGCCGGCTCCATGGATTTTGGGGGGAGCCAAATACATGAACAAAGTCTGTGTGAGGAGTTATTTGGAGGAGAGCTGGATGTGTGGTGAGGAAAGGGACCTAGCTTCTAGGACGGATGTGGGATTTCTAAAGTTCAAAGTGAACGAAGGCATGGAGCAGACAAAAAGCTACATCGCAAAGCTGGAGAGCATCTTAATTAAGATCGAGGATTTCTGCGGGACAAAACGTCACATGCAGCCGCAAATCACGAAGGATTCGAACGATGCACTTGCGGTCCTTGACAAGGTGCAGGACAGTGTACGTCACACAGACTGCTGGACAGCAGACTTCGAAAGTCGGTTTGCCCAAGAGATTGGCAAGAAGATTTTCAAAGGTGAGGTCCGAGATACGAAGTTCTCCGCAAGGAAGGCAGCTGTGAAAGCACGGGGACTCAGACGGTAGCAGATGCCGGGAAAACTCCAGCCTACACGAAAGGGAAGAGGCCAAGAGACCCAGCCGAGCATCCACCGGAGACGAGTGCATGGACAAGTGCGCAAAAAAAATGAGAACCCAGGCGCAAAGGTTCACCTCTGTAGCCTTCAATTCTATGAAGGGGAGACACGAGATGAGAACCTAAGTATCAGTACCTTAGCTGGTAGAGGCGAATGAAATCCTCTACGGTTTTTGGTGTAAAGGTTAGAGAGCACGATGATGAAACAAAACTCTAATAGTTCCCTTCGATGAAGGAGGGCTGGAGAAGATGTTGGGAACTACATAGGTCTTACAATGCTTGATGAGGCATACACGATTCAAAACACGATTATAAACAACAAGTTACTGCTCGCTTCAGTCGGAGTCGAGTTTGGATTCAATCTGCAGCTGCGGTTGTGCGGTGTTTTGTGTCTTCCACAGGTTCCTTCTAGTTTTGAGTTTTTGCTGTACCAATCAGGAGGAGAAGGGAGGCCGGTGTTCGCGTACTCTCCCGACCAGGGCTGGTGCCCTCTTCTCTCCTGTCGACAGTTCTCGTCTTCGTACTCGCGCTGACGTGCTAGTTATTATTGCGTCTTGCGAGTAGACGCATGTTGCCAAGTGCCATCTTACATTGCCCGTTCTGGCAGACGGACCATCGACTTGATTCAGTATTGGACAGGTTGTACGCTTCCATCGCATATAAGTGATTTGGTTTTCCTGACTCGATTGTCTTCTGCTGTTGTGGGAAGTGACGAGACGGTTAACGTGTCCCCTAAAATTGCGTCGGCTTCGACGTTTCGTGGAGAACCATCGCGATCGTAGCTTCCGGAAGTTACATCTGCGCCAATTTTCCTAAATTACTCTCAATATTTGTGATACAATTTGATTGCTTCGAAGTGAACTCGGGAAGTTGTATTGTAATTTATTCTTTTCCCTTTTACAGGTTTGAGGGCCTCCGTTCCCTCTACAATAGGTTACATAAGTCCCTTAAACTATTTACTCGAGCTTAAGTATACCGATTAACAACTGATTTTTCGGCTATTTGCTATTATTTACATCGCTACTAAGTTCGCATGATTGAGCTTCCAGGGCTTTCATTTCCTCTGACCTTCTCTCAATTTAATAGATTTCTCGACTTTTTTACTTTGTTACTCTAACGTCCTTTCAAACGGACAAACCCTCCGCTTTTTCTTCCCTTAGTTCTTCTAGTCTCCTCATCTATTCTACTCCCTGACCACTTTCGTCCAATATTTCTCTCACGCAATCACTCACACTTCTTCCTTCCTCTCCCTCTCCAGGGCACACCTCTAACACATGTTCCCACGACTCCACCTCGTAGCCACACATTCCACACATTTTCTTTTCATCATTCATCCAGTATCTACACGCTTTCATTCCTCCTTCCCTTCTAAGCCGCAACACTCTACTCCACTTACTCTCTTTTTTAAACTTCGTCAGGTATTCTGGTTCCTCCACCCATTTAACCATCTTATACCACCTATTGTACTGTGATTCCATGGTTTTGATCCACCTTTCCTCCAGGTGTCTTATCATCATAGAGTCATTCTTGTAGAAAAGATGAAAAGTTCGGGGGTGAGGAAAGGATATATCAAGTGATTCGACTTTTTTTAGTGCGACACTCAGAGAGGTAAAATAGTAGAATGATTATTAGTAGATGAGTTTATTATGAGATTATTATGATAGTAGATTATTTTACCACAACAAAAGTAGCAAGGTGAGGATGTTCATTGGGCTCAACCCTATCCAACGTTTTCATTGACGATGGCGACAAAGACTGGGAGGCCAAAAATTTAGGAGGCACCGTGATTATATAATGTCGAAATCTTTGGGCTAAACTTTGTTAACCAGGATCCTAGTCTTTCAGAATCAAGGCAGGCGGAGAACTTCAGGAAAGTAGAGTATTTGAGGTTACGGACTTTAAATAGTAGAAAGCTACCATACATTGGGTTCTGGTTTTTAGTAACTGCTATTTACACTCATAATCTAAGGAATGTGGCCGGAAAACACGTTTTACTACATACGTATTCATCCTTGATGATTAAATTACCCTGGGTTTCTCAGCTAGGGAAGAGACTATATTTTCTGAACTCAGCAGCTGATGCAGGAGGTTTTTTTGGAGTAGAGATCTGGCTTTGGAAAGGGTAAAAGAAAACTAAGTAATTCCAGGGTCAATACTTTTTAGTGGTAATGTGTCTAGACTGTTTAACCTGAGATTACATTTGAAGACTGCAGTCAGCTGGACACAGTTTGAATATTGAAACCAGGAGAAGAGCAGGCGCCTATTCCCAAGTAGTAAATAGAATCAGAATCAACCGTTTGCCCTAACTTTGTTTACAAGGAGGAATCTGTCTGTATGAAACAAGAGTCCATAAATGGGAAGCACTTTCGAGTGCTCTCGATGGAGTAAAAGACGACGAGACAGATAAGCTTTCGACGGCCGTAAGACATTAAGATGAACTCAAAGTCAGCCCAGGAGAAAGAATACAAATCAAGATTGACCAGAATATCCTGATTACTAGAAAAGGTAGATTTTATTCTTCATGATTCCTTCAATATTTGCTTTGACCTAATAACTCACGATAAGCATTCATATCGAAACATCGAAATTTCGAAAGTTTGGTTTCTATAACTGATCAAAATTTGTACATCTTCTTGTAATAAACAATTTTTCTTCTAAACATTTTCCTTGTATCATGTGAAGTTTTGCTGGAAACTATATTTTTCTATTTGGAATATTGTTTCTACAATTCGAACGAAAACCTTGTGCCTCATGAGGAAATATTTGGAAAAATGTGTAGATCTTGTTAAAGTGAACAATTTCTCATCCAAACGTTTTTTTCATAAAAAAAATAATAATGCCAACTTGTAGACCTTTTTGGAGTGGACGGTTTTGTTTCCAGGCGGTTTTTTCTTCATCGTCTTCCGTTTGTCCACAAAATGGAATTTGTATTTCGACATTATTTCTAGAAATAAAACAAAAATGATATGTCCTATCGTTTATTTATATTTGTTTTGAATTCTTCTCATGAATGCGCAAGTTGAAAACGAAATATTTCAGATTTCATATACAGAAATGGTAGACCTACGTTATTGTTTTTCATCTATAATATATTCAGGTTTCATGATAAAAGTGATTTCTTGAAGGAAATGTCATTGGAATATGCAGAATGCCGGAAAACATGCAAATTCGTTACACTTTCGAGATTTTTCTTTTTGGCAAATTCTGGAGAACTTCCAAATATCCTAATATGTCTTCGTCGTTGACAAGAGAATTCAATAAGGAGCCTGAAATTCGTAATAGGAAGGTTTTCTTGACAAGTGATGTCGGATGTGATCAATAGGACCTCTGATTCAAGATCGGTAGTACCTTGCCATGAATTTACTGCTTGAGGACCTTTCGCATTCAGGTCTGTTTCGCTGGCGCTTTTACAATGGAGTTTCGATATTTCGTTTAGATATTAATTTCTGGCTATTTTTGGGCACCGATGCCGATTTCCGGGCTCTATTATTTTTCTCGAAAAACCGGCATTTGGGTGAAGGTTCTGGAACCAGCAAATTCACTACAGAAAATTCGACAAATTTGGAAAAAAAAACAGAATTTGGACTAATTTTGTGCCCTTCGGGAGTGCAGAAATCAGTTTGCCAAAAACCACTCGTGTGACAAAAAAACTACCCAAAAAAAAAAAATGCACTGTATCCGAATTTGAGCATATCAAAATTATCGGCTATTTTTGGGCTCTAATTGGACACCAATGCTGATTTTCAGGCTCTTTTATTTTTCTTAAAAATACCGAAATCATCCTCGAGGATATGACGCCAGCATCTTCATCACAGCACATTCGACAAATCTGAGAAACAGGATGCACCGGAATTCAGGGTTTTCTTATTCTCTTCATAAGTACAAGAAATATCCTCCAAAAAACACCCCTATCACATAGGAATCACCCTTAAAATGAAACGTGCACTACATTCAAATGTAAGCTCGTCAGACTTTTGGTATTTTCCTTGTCTCTTCAAGAGTGCAGAAAGTGATTTTACGGAAAACATTCAAATAACCTGCAAACCACAAGAAAAAATATAGGCACCATTCTTTTGTTTGAGCATAGATAATTTTGGGGTTATCTTTTACTATTCAAATCTACCAAAACGCAAGAAATTTGTTTACTGAAAAGAAACTACTAAAACTAAAAGCTACTACATATTCGAAAATCAGATATTCAACCAAAAATCGGAAGTCAGAAATCATATTTCTCCCAGATGCCCATCAAGCTCAACCCTGCACGGAACCAAAATCCAATTCTTTGGAATCTAGAATTTTGCGCTGTTTTCGTGCTTCTTTGGGGCATTTTTTGGTAGAATTTTGGACTTTCTTTGGACTTTCAAATGTACCTCAGCATTCTACTATTTTTAAGCTCCTCGGAAATACGAACTTTGAATTTCGAGCCTTGCTCTTAATAATGTAAAGCGTCTACTATCATTAGTTTATTAATTTTAAAGTTGACTACGAAGTTATCTTGGTTTACGTACATTATTCAACTAGAACGATCGCTAGAATCTCTTTCGAGTCATTTTTGGGTTATGTACTTGAATTTGAAATCAGGTATACAAAATATCGAGAAAATATTCCATTCTCTTGTACATTAATATATTGTTACAGCACTAACGCACATACAATAAATATCAAAACTTTATATTAAGAAGGAATGTATTTCATTAGTGTCAAATGCAAGACAAAGTTACATGATAAACGCAAGATAACTAGAGAATAAAAATATATATAATCCCTGAGAGTGATTTACCACCAACTTTGTCGCTATTTTGGCGTTGGCCACGACCTTTTCCTACCGAACGCTCCAAGGAGGACAGGGTCCATCGTTGAAAAGAAAAAGTGCTGGATTTACTGGAACTACGATTTCTCGTCAATAGCCTCTATCCAACACCCTACATCTCTGTCCAACCCGACATCGTGCTCCTCTACAAACGTGACCGAGCTATGTTCGTGATCGGTTTCTCGGCTGCGGCCGACTACAACGTCTGAGGCAAGGAAATTGAGAAAAGAGAGAGGTACAGAGATCTCAGAGGAGATCTGCAGCGGCATCATCAAGTATATTTGGTTTAAACGATTTTTCTGGCCTGAGAAAGCTCTGAATTCTGGTGCATCTTGTTCCCAAATTCGACAAATGTGCTGTTATGAAGATCCTGGCATCATAACCTCGATCATGATTTCGGTTTTTTGAGAAAATTAAAAAAGCTCAAAAACTGTCATAGTCGATTGGTGTAGTTTTCTCTTCAAACATACCCCAAATTCGGATTCAGCAGAACCAGAAGGGTACAGAAATTTCCTTGTCCAGGGAACGACGGCTTCCTGTCTGTGTTTCTGTGTTTTCAATTGATACCATCTAATGATCGTTACAAAGAAAATTGAGTTTCTTGATGACGAAAGTCGAAATTTGCATTTTTTCATAGCTTGATGAACGCTCATTTCCATCCTAAAAAATCTTCCCGCTGCATGGTCAAATTCTCATCGCATGCTTCGCGAGCGGCTCATTTTTTGAGATTCATCCTTTTAAAATATATTCGGCATCGGAAGACCCCCAACTAATTTTTGTATGGTTTGTTAAACGGCAACTGGAAATTCTTCAATTCTTTATACCCAGCATTGTCTGATTGGAAAGCTCCATCTGTTACTCAGAATGAGTGGGAGAATGAAGGCATCGCAGGCTTGATCGTCAAATTTTTTATATTTAAAAGATTACTCATACATAAAACTTGTTTAGTTTGGTCCATCAGCATGGGACGGAATGCCGCGACCTGGCGCTCATGCTATGAACGCGTGTACGAAGCGTTTAAAAATGTCAAAAAAGAGTGGAATCAAAGCGATTGGGAAAGAACATGCTTCCTGTTCAAACCTAAATTATAACAATTCTTCTATACTTTTCATTGTATTCGCTAATTCATGGATTTTATCAATAGGGCCCAGTTAATCATACTATCTAAATTCCTTTCATAGAGAAGTGGTAGAACTCAAAATTAGAAGCAATAAGATATGACAGATCTCAGTAAGTAACCTCGATGCATACATCCATATGTCACGGGTTCTAATCTGGCCTGAAGAACCATTCTGTCCGGTTTGGTTCCTCTCGAACCCAATCGTTGGGCCTATGAGAAAACCACCACACGCGATCTCAGGTTGCGGATAGAGGATCCCTGTGCCAAGGGTTCTGCTGGATACCGTAACGAAAACTAATAAGCAGTCGCGGACAATTGTCCAGGGATGGTCCGGAAATGAATGCTCCTAAGCTCGGGCGTTAATCTTACATGCGGGGCTCTGTGCGGGTAACAATCCCTTCCTTATCTACTCGTGGAAATACCTATGGAAACACAGAACTCAAATCCAGTTATGAATGCGGTTTGAAATAATCGAACGCACAGAGGACCGTACAATGGTTCGGACAGTATTGCCGATTGTTCCGGAATTTGGGTAGCTGGATAAGATGAGAACGCGATGAAAGACTGGCAAGATAATCGACGCTCTTTATGGACGGATCAACTTGATTATAAAAAAATTTACACAATCACTGACCAGATAGCAAAAATAACCTAACTTCTAAATCCATGAATTTTTCGAATTATTTATTTGGTTAAACAGACTTATTCAAAACATTTCAATCAATACTAATAACACATTTGTCTATATACAATGGGATATAAAAATAATTCTTATTTTAAAATACATTTCGTTATGAATACAGAGTAAACCTTTCAGTTAACATAGGTCGCATTTGTTTTATTATTCATTTTCTTGTAGACGTTTAAAGCCTAATTAAGATTTATTATAAATTATGCAGAATTAATTATTTAGTCATTTAGTTGTAACAAATTGTATTTTAAATATAAAATATAATTCTTCGGACATATTTTTTCAGGTAAAATTAGTTTTGGAATTCATTTTGCAAAAAACTGAAATGAGCAATAACTTATTCAAGGAAATCGTTTGAAAAAATTTATGTCGCAAAAGTAATGGGAAATTTAGAATCAGCTTTGCCTCAAAGTTCTCAAATTCTATAAGGTTCATCTAGTTCATGACTCGAAATCTTATAATCTTGCCAAATTTTGTTTAGAAAAGTTTCAACAAATCATTTTGGGGGGGAATCCGTCTTCTTCAGTCTCTTTGAAATTCAATTGCAAACATTTCTTAATGAATTTTGTTTGATTTGGTTAAGATTTGCGACGTGTAGTTGTTTCTGAACATTCCTTCGCCACTGTGAGCCGGGCTGCTCCGTGGTCGACCCGAGCCGCATGCTCCACCGCGCTCCGCAATGATACATTTTCTGAGCAAATCAATGACGGGCGGTGAAATTTTTACCAGATTGTCGTTCTCGAATAGTTTTCACATGCATGACCGAAGATATAGATGATTTTATTATTCAGAATCTGATAACTATGTCAATTGTTTCCGAAAAAGTTATTAAAAATATGAAAAAATTTCTTATTGACCATCGCAATATTTTTTACCTGGAAGAATTATTTTTCAATAGTATGTGTATCAATTTTCGTCAAAAAGCATTCAACAGTTTGAACGCAATGAATTATTATCAATACAAACTCATAGATGTTTGTGGTACGAATAAAAATAGTTGAACAGATTATTTTGTCAAAAGCTTAACATTGATACGTTACTGATAGTGTGAAGATTCGATTCATTCAATCATTTTACAAAATTTGCTTGGGCTGGAAATTTGGATGCCCACTTGATGTGATTCGTCCCTAGATGGACGTTTACGCAAACATGGAGCGTGCTTAGTTTGTGCAGAAGGCTCCTGGCTATTCGCTCTTGTGCTGGTACGTTATTTTCATTTTTTCTCTTAGAATGTTGAATTAGGGATGTGGTGAGTGTACACTCAGTTACACTAAGGCAATGACCAAGAATTATTTCCCATTAATTAATAATGTGGGAACGTCATCAACATAAGAATTATTCCAAAAAAATAAGATTTTACGCGGATTGTTATCTTTTATTTATCGAACTCAACAAATCAGATGTGAAAGTGTTTTGCCAATGCTACGAAGACACACTAATCACCCTTAGTGCATAATGTACCATTGTAAGAACTTTGTTTCTCTATGATCTTCAGAGACTATCCATTTTAATACACAGGTTTCTCGTTAAATCCCGTCAGGAATCTGTAGGTATTCCCACAAATGTAGTCTGCCATGCCAAATATCATATGCATCTGGTAAATTTGAATCTGGATGTGGGGTGCGTATAGTGATAGTGTTCGCGGTATTCAGACGTGCACTTGGTGGCTGTCTGATTAGGAATGCATGATAAACATTGAGGTCATCCCGTATGAAAACTTGGGATTCTTCATAATTGTCCCATACGACATCCATAGAGACGAGCGTTGCAACGAAACGATGAAATAATGGATCCTTATAAGCTGATGCATAAACGCGCTCTGGTATCAGATGCGTCGTTGTTGGTTGAAATACCCAATCAGGCACAACACCAATGAGAACGCTAACAAGCTTTCCAAATTCCGCTTGTTTGGCGTAACGAAATAGTACATGAACTCTACTTCCGGGTTCGAATTCAATATCCTCCACTTGTTGATATGCTGCACGTGCATTTTTCACTGCATCTAGTTCTGAGAGAGAGAGAAGAAAGATTCATTATTCCTGCTAAAAAAGAGTATCAGATGGTTATACCGCGCATGTGAGGGATAACGGTGCATTCTTGATTGTGCATTCCAACATTGAAATTGATTTACCATAAAAACTCATTGTGTACAAAACACGAAATTGTACATTACGATGCGTGTGACTTAAGTGGCCCATTTCGGCACGGCGTGAAGTTAGCGCCCGAGCGTATGTATGTAATCTTCTATTTTTCATTACCTTACTTTAAGGAAAAGTTTCAAAAAGTTTAAAAATGAAAAAAAAAACCGCAGGTTCGTAGCATTTTTAGATGAAACCATTGTTCTAAATAAAAATGACTTTTTCAACAATGTTTTCCATACAATATAAAAAGGTTTAGAATTAATAAAGAGAGTATCTAATTTTGATGTTTCTGTGGTAAAACTTCAATGAAATGTATGATAAATGATCAGAAATTATGATAAATAAGTGTAACAATGTGGTTTGTTATTTAGGAATAAATATTCTAAAATATGAAGCAGTCGATTTTCTATTATGTGAGGGGAAAGGCATGCTTTCCTAATGTTTAATTTTTTAAGAGACAAGTCCTTTATAGGAGAATCTATAAGCGAGAGTATAACAACGTTGAGAAGCCCTTGAATCTACTAACTACGAAAATCGTACGTGGCGTCGCCTGTTTTCTTACGGAATGGATATTTCCTTCAATTTACAATTAATTGACCTCCAAATCCTAGAAATCTTCCTCCGATATTGAGGAAAAAATGTCTCACTGGAAGTTATTTCAACTTTGAAGTTCACTCAGTGGGTTAAAATCCTACCCAAAATACCCTTCAAAACTGTGAGCTACCCTTACACAAAATAAAAAGTTTCACTTGTCCCAATAAAGTGTCCACTTTCTAGATGGTCTCAAAATGTGTCTTTGGAGCCCCCAACAAATCATATCCAAAAATAAAAAAAATTCAAGATAAGGAAATTTTCTAAGGTGAGAAAACCACAACCCTTAACGAAAAAAATTCACTAAAAATACCCTGAGAAAGTGTCCACTTTCTAGATTTTCTCAAATTGTGTCTTTGGGAACCTCACCGAATATATCCAAAAATAATTAAAAAATCCAGAGGAGAAAAGTTTTCAAAGGAGGAAAAACAACAACCCTTTACAAAGAAAAATTCACCAAAAATACACTCAGAAAGTGTCCACTTTCTAGATGGTCTCATAATATGTCTTTGGACCCCTTTACCAATCATATCCAAAAATGAAAAAAAAGAGATGAGGAAAGTTTTTAGAGGGTGAAAAAACCACAACCCTTAACGAAGAAAATTCACCAAAAACATCCTAAGAATGTGTCCACTTTCTAGATTTTCTTAAAATGTGTCTTTGGGAACCCCACCGAATATATCGAAAAATAAAGGGATTCTCGTAGGGAAAGTTTTCAAGGGTGAGAAAACAACCCTTTACGAAAAAAAATTCACCGAAAATACACTAAGAAAGTTTCCTATTTCTAGATAGTCTCAAAATGTGTCTTTGGACCCCTCACAAAACATATCCAAAAATAAAAGAAAATTCAAGGTGAGGAAAGTTTTTTGGAGTAAAAAAACCACATCCCTTCACGAAAAAAATTCACGAAAAATACCATAAGAAATTGTCATTTTTCTCGATGGTCTCAAAATATCTCTTCGGACCCCTCACTGATCATATCCAGAAATAGAAAAGAATTCAAGACAAGGAAAGTTTTTCAGGGTAAAAAAACGACATCCCTTACTGAAAAAAATTCACGAAATTCCCTAAGAAAGTGTCCACTTTCCAGATGGTCTCAAAAAAATGTCTTTGGACCCTACACTAAACATATCCAAAAATGAAAAAAAAATTCAAGATGAGGAAAGTTTTCTAGGGTGAAATAACCACAACACTTAACGAAAAAATTAACCAAGAATACCTTAAGAAGATGTCCACTTTATAGATTTTCTCAAAATGTGTCTTTGAGAACCCCACCGAATATATCCAAAAATAAAAGAATTCTCGATGAGAAAAGTTTTCAAGGGTAAAGAAGCAACAACCCTTCACGAAAAAAAATTCACCAAAAATACCCTAAGAAAGTTTCCAGTTTCTTGATGGTCTTAAAATGTGTCTTTGGACCCGCCACCAAACATATTCAAAACTTAAAAAAAAAATCAAGATGAGGAAAGTTTTCTAGGCTAAAAAAACCACATGCCTTAACGAAAAAAATTCACAAAAAATACCCTAAGAAAGTTTCAAGTTTACAGATTGTCTCAAAATATGTCTTTAGACCCTCACTAATCATATCCAAAAATAACAAAAAATTCAAGATGAGGAAAGCTTTCTAGGGTAAAAAAACCACATCCCTAAAAGAAAGAAACTCACTAAAAATACCCTAAGAAAATGTCCACTTTCTAGATGGTCTCAAAGAATGCCTTTGGATCCCCACTAAAAATATCCAGGAATAAGCAAAATTCAAGATGAGGAAGGTTTTTTTATGGTAAAAAAACCACATACCTCAAGGAAAAATATTCACTAAAAACACCCTAAGAAAGTGTCGACTTTCTAGTTGGTCTCAAAATGTGTCTTTGGACGCCCCCACTAAACATATTCAAAAAATATAAGCAATTTTAGATGAGGAAAGTTTTATGATCAATGATTCAGTATAAATGAATTGAGATCCATTCAGTATCAATGCATCAGGATCCAAATAGTTGGAAAAAAGTTCTTCTGTATCTTCTAGCGTTTCCCGATTCTCACCGCGAAGTGTTGCAGCTGGTCTTTGAGAATCATGCACTGTGCACAAATCTCATTTTCGCGGATTTAGCTGCATGCAACGTTTTTGTGTTTCACTGCATGCAAGTATATATTCTTGAATTTCTTTCATTTTTGGATATGTTTGATCGGGGCTCCAAAGACACATTTTGAGACCATCTAGAAAGTGGACACTTTTTTGGGACAAGTGAAACTTTTTATTTTGCGTAAGGGTTGCTGACATTTTTTACGGGTAGTTAGGGTCCATGTGATCTTATGTGTTGACCTAATTTTAAACAGCTGTGTCCATTTAAACCAGTTTTGAACCGCCTGGAGCGTAGAAATTGGAAAATCTCAGGAGCGAAGACTTGGCGCAGGATTTCAACTCACTGATTCCCTCGGTACTTTTCTTCGTCGAAGCTAACAAGGAGAACTCGTGTAATGTCATGTGAGCTGACTCTCGAAAATGAGCTGATTTAATAGTTCACATACATATATAAAAAACCCTGCAGCCGTTTTTTCCAGCGGGCCTCCGTTGAGGTGCAAAATGATTATAAAAATCTTATTGCTTAGGGATTCCGCTAGTCATCGATCTAAGAGCATTAGCATATTAGACCTGAATAGCCTGGCGGTAACGTACTGGCTTCGCGGTCCAGCAGTCGCGGTTTCGACACCTCACAAGAGCAATTTTTTTTCTCCCATTTGCTCCGTATTTATTTATTGAATTTTTCTATATAATAAATTATGAACAGATAAATGGAATTAAAAAATGGTTTATTGTAGTAGGTAAAAAGTGGAACAATTTATCCTCATGATTTTTTTTATTAAAAACAAAATTGTCAAAGTTTTGGCATTTTCAAAATTTACGAATATAAACGGAAATGAACATTTTCAGCCGAATAACGCAAGGTATGAAAGAAGTTTTCAGAAGAAAATGTTTTTTTTTTTGGGAGCCCTTCAGGATGATACAACTTTTCGAGTTTTCTCAAAAAATCGAAAATTCAAATCAAAGATTTTACAATTCACTTGAAACTTCGTCCTTTTCAGGTAAATTCAACAGTTTATTATTCAAAACCAAAACTGTTTTTGGTTTATGTATCTTTAGTTACATTTCTTGTTGAAAATCGATCTCTGTTGATGAAAGATTTAACAACTGCTTTCTTGAGAATTGATTTCTTGTTCGAAAATTGATCACTCATGAGAGATGAGTGAATAGAGATGAAGAAAAGAGGGGGAGTAAAGTAGAGAAGATAAAAAAGAAAGAAGAAGATAAAGTGTAGAAAGAGAAGAAAAGAAAAAAAGAGAATAGATTTATGACAAGGATGGAGTTGAGTGAGGAAGAATTTACGGGAGAGGAGAAGGTTACAATCAGAAAGTAATAGAAGAGGAGCAGAAAAGAGTTGCGGCAAGAAGAGAAGAAAAGAAGAAGAGAAAAAGTGAAGAAGAGAATAGAAATAGAAAAAACAGGAGAAAGTAAGAGAGAAAGAGAAGAATAGGAGAAGATAAAACGAAAAGAAGTGGAAGAAGTAAAAGAGAAATGAGAATTGTGAAAAGAAGGGAAGAAAAGGAGAAGAAAAGACGAAAAAAGAGAGAAGAAAATGCTTGAATATGAGAACGTGATAAAGGGGAGAAGGCACAAAGTAAAGATAAGGAGACGAGGAGGAGAGAATAAGCGACAGAGGGAGGAAGAATTCTACGGGGAGGAGAGAAAAAAGAATCAAGAGTGGAAAAATAAAAAAAACAAGAGGGGAGAAAAGGAAAAAAGGAGAATGAAAGAAGAAGAGAAGCAGAGCGTTTAGCAAAGAAGAGGGGAAGAAAAGAAGAGAGTGAAAAGAAAAAGTAAAAGAAGACAGTTAGGATATGAAGAGAAGAAACGTCTAAGAGAAAAGAGAAGAAGAAGAGCAAAGAGAATTGAGGAAAAAAGAAAGGAAAGGAGTACAAAAAAGTGAACATATTCACCGCTGTTAGTGCTAGCCACTTTGCACCGTTTCTCTTTTCAGCCTCTCAGAATTGGACGGCCTCCCGCGCTTTTTCCCTAACTCTCGGCCAGTCAGTACTCCCGCCTCAGCAAAGTTGCGAGCACTGCCACTGACTTGACTCTCTGACACAAGCTCCTCTTCCTTTTCTAAACGCTCTCCGTCTCCCTTCGCGTCCACCACTTTACTTCTCCCAGCATGACGCCTGGTACGCGCAACTGGCCTGCGCACGAGCATTTTGCAATCTACTTTCCTCTCCTTAATTCCCTTCGTCTCTTGTCTGTCCCTCTTTACTTAAGTCCAAAAAAACTCCCTTATCACCTAAAAGACCGCCTGATCATTTCACTCAAAATACTTTCATACGTGGGACATTCTTTTACAAATCATACGAATTTGGATTAAAAAAAATTTGCAGCTTTCCAAATCTCCTCTAATTTTTTTTACAAAGGTCTCATTGCATCTAAACGGACAGGCATACAAGGTTTTTGTTCAAAAAATTTTTTTCCGGAAATACGTCTATTGTGGATTTAAATGCTTCATCTCATTCTGTGACGTGTTATTTCATTATCTCTGGTTCTACTGATGATATCGTTAAAATTATTCTTTTATTTTGAAGGTAATAATATCGGCTTTTAGTCACGTGAATGTTGTACATCCAACTTGTGTACCTCTAAAATAATAACAATTTGATCTTAGATGAAAAATGGGGTTGTTACTAGTTAAAGAGTGAGAAAATAATTTCAACTGCGTTTCACGTAGCACGGGCAGCGCGCGACGAGAAGGCACGTTTTGGAGGGTGTCTAAACATTTAGTCTCGAACTACTTACGCAGTTTTCACTTCGGAAAAGTGTTATTTTTTCTCACCCTTAAACTAGGAGTGACCCCATCTTTCTGAAAAAAGGGTTTTGAAGCTAAAACCATAATAAATACGATGGTATTTTTTTCAATCAATTTCTTTGTGGTTAACATAATGATAATATTATTTAAACAATTAAATTGTTATTATTTTGAAGGTACTCAAGTTGAAGATACAACATTCACGTTACTGACTGCTGATATTATTACCTGGCAAATGGAAAATAAATTGTACCGATAGCATTGGTAAAACCAGAGATAATGAATTTAACATGTACCAGAATTGGATGAAGCATTGAAATTCGCGATGTTTATATTTTCGAGAAAAAAATTTTTTGAACAAGAACCTCGTATACGTGTCTATTTATTTTCAGTATAGCCAAAAAAAATGGGACCAATTAAAATTGTCAAGTTAAAAAGGTGTTCAATTTGTAAAGGAATGTCCCACGTACATATACTCCTTTATCATTTACTCTTACCGCAGCCAATCTCAAGCCTGTCAGTCCACCCAGTTACTCCCCTCCAGAAACTTAACCTCCAAGCCCACTTTCCTTTCTCACTCACCGTGTTTCCTCACTGATCCCATGCACACCAGCCAAAAAACCACAGCACTTCACAATCACGTGTTACCTCTATTGGCACTAAAAACAGAAGCCGGAAGCGTTTTTTATTTGATATTTTCCATTTCAGGACATGAGTGACTAGTCAGATTAGATGGGCAGCTATGAAAGTTAGTATGTTAGTGTTGTGATATTTTTTTTATATTGTAATATCATAATTATTACTATTATTATTATAGCATTATTCCAAATCCCTTGCGGGTAAGCGTAACTCGTTCGGTTCCAGCCCCGCTGTACTACTGAAAAATAGAAGATTGATGTGAAAGGATTGGAAAGTGGAATGGCATGGGAAATTTAAATTAAGAGATAAGGCAGAAGGAAGCAGAGATACGTATTAGATCAGTCTTAGGATTCATTGCGTGTTTTTTGCGAGCAGGAAGAAGCTGCTCTTATTTTTTAATAAAGATGCGGGATTTTCAGTGAGCAGAGACTTCAATGGAATTGTTGAGCAGAGTGACTATACTATACTATACGCGATGCAACATAAGTGGTAAGACCTTAATAAAACAATACGCAGCAAAAAAGAGTCCAGCCTGTTTCTGTTTTCAAACTACACACTCGTTCTGTGCAACATCGCTCCAACACGGGTCGCTTCCTGATCTCTCTAGCAAACACCCCGTACAAAGAGTTTCGCGAAGCCATTAAAATAATTCACTAGGCGATATCCTTAAACGGGCCAATAGGATCCAAAATCGTTCGTTTCAGGCTTCACACTTTTTTTTATATACAATTGCTCTCCAAACATTCCTATCCTGACATACATCTCTTGCTTCTTCCACATCCATGCATCTTTTCATACAAGCTCTTGTGTTTCTACGGCTCTTTATATTTCTCCTCTTGAGGATCCCGTTCACACATTGTATTCATTCCTTCTTTGGTCTGCATCTGGGCTTATAACCATTCACCTTACCTAGATACACTTGCTTTGTTAATCGCTCTTCAGTCATTCTCTCAATGTGACCGAACCGTCTAAGCAAATTTCTGTCACTTTTTTCGAACAGCGTTTCTTCTGCACCACATTCTTTGAGAACCCACTCATTACTCACTTTGTTATATTTTTACTATTAGTAATACGCCGTACACTGCCGTTAATCTTTCTACCTTCATTTGTACGTCGAGAAATCTCTGCATCTATCTTCCCGTTAGAAGTGAATCAACTTCCAAGATACCAGAAATGATCAACTTGTTCTATCCTCTCTCCATTAAGGGTAATATTGCAATGTGTTTTTGCATCCTCACATTCAAACACCATGATTTTTGTTTCATTGTCGTTAATGCTAAGACCCATGCTCTTCATACTGGTATCCAGTCTGCTCAACATCCTTTGCAAATCCTCGGCTGATTCTGCCGTAACGATCTTGTCATCTGCAAAGGCAAGGCCACGAACTTTCACTGTCCCAAGATCAACGCCTCCCTCGTCAAATAGAGCTATTCTCAGACATTTGTCTATATATATTTATTAAACATCCAAGAAGACATAACGCACCCTTGCCTATCGCCTTGCCTAATATCAAACAAGTTGCTTAGTTGTCCATTTACTCTCACACTTACTTTGCTATCATTATACATTGCTTGTATTGCTTTCAGAAGCCACCCAGTCACTCCATGTTCTTTTAAGACATCCCAAGGTTTAGTTCTATTTACCTTGTCGGAAGCTTTTTCCAGATCGACAAATGCAAAGAAAATTCTTTTGTTTCCTCTTAGTCTTTTTTCCGTGATTTGTCTTAAGTTAAATATCTGATCCGCACATGATCTCCCTGACATAAATCCTCATTGAACTTCCCAGGTCCTTTCCTTTGTTACACCTATGTCTTTATTAATAAGTATTTTCGTGAATATTTTCCCACAGTATTTAGAAGTCTTATCGCTCTGTAATTGTTACAGTCACCTGGATCACCCTTTCCCTTGTAGATTGGGACAATGATCGCCTTTCTCCAATCACTTGGAACTTCGCTTTTACAGCATTCATATTCATAGATTCACACAGCCTTACAAACAAATATCCGTCACCAAACTTAAGAATTTCAGAGGCAATACCATCCACACCGGCAGCCTTACCATTCTTTACTTTTTTGATTACGGAAATAATGTCGTCTATAACGATTCTGCTTCCGCCACCTACGTCGGAACTGTCTAACGTATCCGTGTCAGTGTCACTGTTCTCATGCTCCGTAGAATAATTAATGTAATTATATAAAATTCGTATTAAAAACAAACAAGAAAGTGTCTTTTTCTTTTCCTAAGACTAGTGATCCTTCTGTAACCTTCTCGATGCTTTATAAAATGCTATGTTCGTAAGCGTTATTCAATTGTGCGAACCTACTGGAACCTAGCATTTTGTTTTTGAAAAATTCGACACTGGATTCGTAATCAGCAACCTCGAAAACCACCTCACACCAATTTTGAAGAGAATCAAAACTCCTTCTAGCATACTTTTCCGCCATCTCATTTTTGAAATTTTCGATACCAGATTCGTGATCACAGACCCCAAAAACCCCTGCCCAAGGAAATTTGGCCCATTTTATGAACATTTTATAGTTTTTGTTACCTTTCGGGATTTGGTCCTAGTTTGACCACCTGTGTCCAATTTTCAGGTAGTCTGAATTTTAGAAAACTAGGGTAATGTGGTCAATTGGTCATGTCTCCTGAAACCGTACATGAATCTTAGGCACTCGTTTTACGCCCTTCGTATGCTCTCTCTCTCTCTCTCTCTCTCTCGCTCTCTATCTCTCATGGAGGCGTTTAGGCAATACCTACCTATCATGTACGCATATTTATAAAGAGAGAACAGCAGCACTGCCAGAGCAATATTTGTACCTCCAGGGGAAGAAAACGGTAAGAAAGATACAATTTTCTCTAGCGACGATATGCGGCTTCGACTGCGGTCGTCACATGTTTGTCGCAACTTGACCTGGATTGAATCGAAACCACCTAGGTTTTTTTCTGAGATACGGTGAACGATAAGTTTCCACCTATCGCAAAATTTGCCAAGCAAATGTCTCCTTAGTTGTCTGCAGGATGTATGGCAAATTAGGCAGGGCCTATGATGAGCGCTTGCTTTCTAGCTAATGAATTCTAGCACCATAGAAAAGACCACGAATTCAGCATCTAGATCTTTCAGCTTACAGCAGACATATACCTGCGTGCTATCAAAATACATATAAATTGTAAATTATACTTCGCTTCTGATAACTGCTTTTGGAACTGGTAGGTATTTAAACAGTAGATATGATTGGTCGCTTAGGGAAACCGTGAAATACGAGTAGGCTGAGAACAGCACCCCGGCCTTAGAGAAGTCCATGATCCAAAGTTGCGGAAGCCCGCCTCAGATCAATTGGTGCAAAAATAGACAGCTCTGAATCCTTCCATGAAACTGCTTATCTTGCCTGATTCATGATGAGGGGATGAAGCCATCGGAAGCCCTTTACTGATGCTGAACTGTTGATTTGAAGAAATCTTATTAGTGCCTACATATTGATAGAGTTTTTGGACGAAAATTTTTTTCAGGATCTTCCACAAATAGGAGAAAGAGGTAATCAGACAAAAATCCTCGTGAGAGCCCGGTTGGTCACGTTTTTGAAGAGAGCAAACAATTTTGACTCCCTATACCATGGAAAATATATCTGTCTTGAGACTAAAATTCGCGATATCAAGTGAAGCAGGCGCGAGGGCACACAAAGAAGTAGATCTTAACTATTTATGCCAACAAGTCTGGTAGCCATGGATTTTTTGGATTCAAATGGTATGTACAATTGGGTCATGCCAACTTCCTAGAATTTATAGGAATGGTGGACATCTTCCTGTTTCTTCCAAAGACTACTCACGAAATAGAAATTCTGATTATTCAGTATTTTATATCAATGGCTTGAACCATAATCGTTGATCGAAGAAGGCTGGTTAACAAACCTAACCTGTCTTTTCGTTCCTTGAGAACGTGTGGAAAAGTACGATCGAATATGATTATTCATTCAAAAGTTATCGAGTTCACAGATTTTTTTTCATTCTTTATTGTGCGATCAAAATGGTAATTTTCGATTTTTCAAAAAAATGCGAAAAGTTGTGTTAGCGATCTTGTTTGGCTGCCAAAAAGGAACCTTTTTTTCCTATTAGTTACATTCTCATCATAATGAGAAGGCATTGGTTTTATGTAAAATTGACTTTCGCGGAGTTTATGAAATCTCCACGTTTTGAGACCTCCTGATTCCGAAAAAGTAGTTTTCACGTTAGTGTCTGTCTGTCTGTTGTCGTCGTCGTCGTCTTCGTTGTCGTTGTCATTGTCGTTGTCGTCGTCGTCTCTATACACGATAACTTTCGAAAAAATAATCATATTTGAACATTTTTTGGGACTCTTTTTTCCAAGAGTAAAGAATTGTAAAAATGTTTTTTTTTTGTAGAAGGTGAAAAATGAAGCAATTTATCCTTAGGACTTTCTTTGAAAGTTACAAAATTTTCAGAGTAATGATATTTTCAAAATTCAAAAATATTTTTAAAAATGAGAATTTTTAGCCAAATAACGCAAGATTGAAAAGAAAGTCAGAGAGAAAAAATGTTTCTCCTTGGGAGCCCTACAAGGTGGTGAATACAACTTTTTGGATTTTTTCAAAAAATCGAAAACTCTCATTTTTATCGCACAAAAAATAATGAAAAATAATCTGTGAACTCGATTCCTTTCGAAAGCATGATCATATCCGATCGTGCTTTGGCACTCATTTTGAGGGACCAAAAAGACAAGTCGAGTTCGTTAACCAGCTATTTTAGATGAAAAATCAAAGAGGGCGAGCATTTGGAAAATTTTTTTTTGACTTTTTTTCCGAGATTCGAAAATTGTTAGAACGGTTTCTTATTGTAGGTAAAAAGTGAAACAATTCATCTTCATGATTTTTTTGCAAAAAAACAAAATTGCTAGAGTTGTGGCATTTTCAAAATTCGAAAATATAAACGAAAATGACAATTTTCAGCCAAACAACGCAAGATATGAAAAAAAGTTTAGAGAAAAAAAACGTTCGTTTTTGGGAGCCCTCCAGGATGATCTTTAAAACTTTTCGAGTTTTATCAAAAAATCAAAAATTCAAATTTCGGTCACAAAAAGAATAATGAGAATAGAAAGATTTATTTTTTGGTCGAACTATGTACGGCACGGAGAAATATACATGAACTAAACTTGGGCACCAAAAAGGATCTACAAATTGGGTAGAATTAACTTCTTTGATGGGACAATTAGTTTTTGATTAATTTGTAAAAACAATAAAATGAATTCATTTCAATCAGGAAGAATAACTATAGAAATGGAATGATAAAATTTTTCTAAAAATTACTAAAGCTAACACAGAAGATTCATAGAGGAAAGTTATTCACCCGAAAAATATCTGTAGATTTGTTATAATACATAAAAAAAAATGAATTTCTAGAAAAATTACACACTCGCGGAACGCAAGGTGAGATTACCATCGAGCGCGAAGCGCGCAGTAAGAATGTGACCGCGCGGCGGGCAGATTTTTTTTTTCAATCCTGCGTTGTTTGGCTGAATGTTCCCATTTTCTCTCATATTTTTGAATTTTGAAAATACCATAACGCTGACAATTTTTCTTTTATCGAAAAAAATGATGAGGATAAATTGTTTCACTTTTTACGTGCTACAAAAAAATTGTGCTTACAATTTTTGAGTCTAGGAGAAAAGGCTAAACGAATTTTCAAAATGCTCCCCTTCCTTGATTTTCCATCCAAAATGGCTGGCTTACAAACTTAACCTGTTTTTTTGTCCCTCAAAATGTGTGCCAAAGGGCAATCCAATCTGATCGGTCTTTCAAAAGTTATGGAGCATACAGACGACAACGACGACGACAACAACGATGACGACAGCGACAACGAGAGCAGTCAGACAGAACCAACGTAAAAACTGCTTTTTCGGATTCAGAAGGTCTCGAAACGTAGAGATTTTATGAATTCCCCGAAAGTCGATTTCCGTATAAAACCAGTAACTTCTCATTATGATGAGAATGTTATATACATCTAGCAGGAAACGAACTTGGGTTCGTTCAGTGCCAAGACCATAGTAAAAAACACGATGCTACTGAAACATGAAAGCACTGAGTCTTAAAGCTGTATTCAACGCTCGACCATAAATATCAAAAGAATATGCATCCAAATCCAGTTGTCCAGTATTTGATTCAACGGAATGATTATTTGGTTGGAATAATGAACATTTGATATGGAGAATTCGATTCTACTATTCGAAAGAATTATTTTCTTTGACTGAAGAAATAAATATTGATTTGAAGACAATGTTCTCTTCATCCAAACAAATGCTTGATAGGTATAAAAGCATTGCCCCTTTGTTTCAGAAAAATATATTTCTAACTTGAATACTGCTCTTTCGAATTGAATAATTATTTCATTCATGGTAATAAACCTGAATACTTGATTTGAAGAAAGTTATTTGTTTCAAATGTGTCCTGCTCAATACAAAGAATCGAACTGATTGGACCAAGAAAATACTTCTCTAAAAGACAAATCAGATTTTGGAAAATCTAGACCTTTTCATTCAAAGAAATAATTCTCTTGATCGGAGGAAATATAAATCGGAATATTTTCTCGATTCCAAGAAATAGGATTCAGGTGAATGCATTTACTTGATCCAAATTTTTATTGCCTGTGCAGGGAAAACGTCAAAAGTGGAAATTTTTTGTTAAACAAATTCCCGCTGCTGTAAAATCGGATGACGTCGCCATATCCAACGATTCTTCAATCCCATTCTCTTTAAATCATGAAAAAAATCTGAAAACAGTAATCGCAGACTACCTGACAATTGAGAACATACAACTGGGCTTATTTCGCTTGAAGATTGTAGCTGCAAAAATATCGGAATCGAATTTCTTCGATCGCGGTATCGACGCTTTGTGCGTTACATTTCGTTCGGTCATTGTCGGCGCCGAGCTAAAACCAGATTGTGTGCGTGCAGTGTACGTACTTACGTCCACGCGCTGCACACTTGCACACTCTTGAAAGTCCACTATTATTCATCCACGTGTTTCTCGACATGCAGTATTCTGCACCACCAAACGATTCGTGGATACAAAAATCAATTTCAGATTGATACATAAATGATATGGACTTATTCTGAACAAGTGGCCGAAAGGGGCTCCACTTGACTGATAGTTGCCACATATAATGAATTGCTACTCTCTGTTTCGCCCTCAGTAATTTTTCAATTCGAAAGACTGTATCAAGTATTGAGGGGAGTTATTTGTAGTAAGTTTAGGCTTATTGCTAACTTGATTCAGGTTAAAAGTGCAAGCAAGGAAATAAGTTTCAACCAACCTGACTAGCCTGTTCGAGCGGCATCCATGATCAAATCACATGTGAATAGTATATGGTCTGCTTCATAATTAGAGCACGGATGCCCACAGGTCTTTCCTGTGCCAAATCTACCTCAAAAGACATTGATTTATCTACCATTATCTTGAACTGCAGATCATTTTTTCCGTGAACTACTATCCCTCTCCTACTTTGTGGGTACCTATCACCACTACGTAGCGCGTCCCCAGGTTGCGGATAGAGGAAAGGCCCCTGAGGTT